>NMRB01004035.1:29170-46624 GCA_002633025.1 Notospermus geniculatus | reverse complement strand
GGTAGTGAGGGAAAACCTGGTAAGGTAAGGCCACATTTTGCCTCCCAGAATTAAGGCTTTTGACAGACAAAACTTTTTTTTGAAACAAAAGAATCATTGCTTGCTTAATATTCCTTGGAGGAATTATACTGACAGTATAATTCCTCCAAGCTTATTCCCTGTTCTAGGTCTTGCAAGTTAAGGCAAAGAAAAGATCAGGTCCGGTGAATTTTGTGACGTGCATGAGGAATGCTCTGAGAGACAACTACGGAGACAAACCTGTGGGAATGGGAGGAGTGTTTGTTCTTCAAGCAGGAAAAGCTAAACTACATATCATGGTGAGGATGTAAATCTATGTCAAGTTCTGTTGCATCTCAATCTTTGTCAAATTTTCTACTTTCGTGTGAATGATATGAAAGTTGATTTACTGTGTCCTGAATATGTTAGCGATGTGCTAGCTAATACTAAAAAAAACGTTGACTAGTTTCACAGCATAGCATTTCAGCAACATGAAATGAGTCAATATTGGTCAACACGCAAAGGTCAGAACAGCGCTACTCGAGATTCGCAGCGGTACCGTATGTTTGTATTGTTATTTTACTTTTCAGCCTGATTTTTCATGTACTCCTCTGAACTCGGATGCTGATGTTGAAAATTGGTTGAATTTCTATGACATGCCAGCACCTCTTGTGGGTCTCGGACAACTGACGTCTCATGATCCTGTAAGTTATATGTCTCAGCGCCACAGTGATGCTTCAGCCGCGGCTTTCTACGCCGGGTCATCTGAATGTGAAAACGAATGTAGGCTTAAGTTAGCGAGTCGAAATATCCATTGATGACTTAATACAGACGGGGCCATCTCAAAATCACATTGATGCCAAAAACGATGAAGTGACTTCATCTTTTCCCTGACTCCTCCCCCCTTGAAAAGATGAAGTGGGCAATTGACATTGGCTTCATCCATGTAGGGACGGTAGGCATGGAATGATGATAAAGAAAAACATGTGAAGACACTAGTAAACCTAAGACTGCATATAAAATGTAATTACCCTGTAAAAAAAGAGTGATGGTCAAAAAAGATGAAGTGGGCTTCCCCAAATCGAGAACCCCCTCCCCCCAGACGAAGTCACTTCGTCTTTTTTGGCATCAAAACAATTTTGAGTCGGCCCCCTTAGCTCTAAACAGGTCAACAGGACTGCAGGTCCTGGACAGCCTTCAATGAGATGACGGTCAGATATTTCACAATTCCATGCATACGATTCTACTCTTTCCATTCCACGTGTATTGTGTTACAGAACTTGGACCTACGTATAGAGCACTTCCACTGCTTCAGCGACCATGGTGTAGGAGGGCATTACCATTATGACGTCACGCCAGATGAGGTGGAATATCTGGGCTATTTCAACGTAGGAGAATATATGTACAGGATCGACAGGCCATCAGTCACACACAAAATAGGAAGGGACTAAAATGTGCCTACAGCATTTGCGACATTCCTCAGGTTTTCTTCTCCCAAATTATCTTTAGAACATCGTCAAAAAACGTCATTCTTAGAAAGTAGGATCCCCATGGTAAAAATAATTTTGATGAATTCAGGATTAATTTGCAGACTGCCAACATACAAATCGGCATTTAATGAAAATATGCATGATGTTACTACAGTACATGTATTGTATTTTGAATGGTGCTGTCATGAATTTGGTGCTATCATGATTTTAGTGCTAACATTAAGCTTCAGTATTTATATCAGATATGTTCACTTTTCGAGCCCACTCACTTGTTGAGGTCTTCAAATATATCAAAGTAATCAAGTGATAAATATTACTTGCCATATCATCGGACCTAGTCATGTGCCGGTACATAAATCTTTAAGAATAAACTGAAAGAATGAAAAATACATCAGCATTTTTCTCTTTACGATATTTGCATGGAACAGGGGCGGATCCAGGATTTTGGAATACGGGGGGCCGGTCACCGTCAGCCACAAGCTGACGACAGAGTCTCGCAAGGCGCGAAGCCACGACGGAGGGTCTGGGGGCCTCCCCCAGAAAATTTTGAATTCTAGATACGCTTAGATATGATTTCCAAGCATCTGTGGCGCATGATATCCTTATCTATTTGCTCAGTTTTTCGGAGTTATTGGCCCATTTTTTGTTGGTCTTCCAAAAATACGGGGGCCCGTGGCCCCCTCGGCCCCCCTCTGGATCCGCGCCTGTGGAACCAAACAAACCTTGCATGTTCAAGTTGCTTTTCCATACGGCTATTTCTCCATCTTGTTGCTGAAAAACTCCCTTGCCCCCACCCAAAGACTCTTGTCAAAAGTCGGATTCCAGAAATGGGCTATGCACCGGATTTCGTACATGTTGTCATCGCTCCCTTTATAAAGGATATCAAAAGCAAAGGTAGACCATCCATGCAATCTGTCTCAAGGATATGAATTGGACAAGGACCTGTATTTAAGGAAAAAATTGAGTTGACTTGTGGCAGTTGCTTTCCCATTTTAGGCCAGACTTTTTTTATTTTTCGGATTACGGATCCGCCGACGTTTGTTTTTGCCAAAACAGAAAAAAAATAAAATTCAGATATTCAGCTATTTTTATTTTTATTTTCCCTCCGAACTTGAGGTTCACCATAAAACCATAAAATTTACCTAGCGTACGTTGTTTCAAAGGTCTCTCTCCTGCCTCCCGGCGCGGCCGGCCATGTGCGATGGCATGGGATTGTAAAAAAAACATTTTCAATGGCTTTGAACAGACCTGTCTGAGTCCTCATCTGGCAAATTTTATTTTTATTCATCCTCCGACATAGTCTGCAAGGAATTGAAGCCTATTCCCTGACAAAAAAAATAAAAATTGTTCTTTCTGCAATTTTTATTTTTATTTTTATTCCATCCTCCGACATTTCCTGAACAAGAAAAAAATCCGTAATCCTAAAAATAAAAAAAGGCTGGCCTTATGGAGAAAATTCAGTGCTTCTATGATAGGTTGACTGAAAAAGACTATGATCGCCAAGACTTACCAGAATTTCCTTCCCTTTCACATGTACTTTCAGATAAAGTGTTGCATCCTTCATTCTCTGATTTCAGGTATTCGCATCATCAGCAATGCAGGAGGTGTGAACCCAATCAGTTGTGCCCACGCCATAAAGAAAATCTGTGCAGCAGCAGGAATTGAAATGAAGATAGCTGTGGTAACTGGGGATGACATTATGCCTATGGTAGGTTGGTCCTGAGGCCAGACTTTTTTTATTTTTCGGATTACGGATCCGCCGACGTTTGTTTTTGCCAAAACAGAAAAAAAATAAAATTCAGATATTCAGCTATTTTTTTATTTTTATTTTCCCTCCGAACTTGAGCTTCACTGCGGTTACTGGGCGGGAAAAAATAAAACCATAAAATTTACCTAGCGTACGTTGTTTCAAAGGTCTCTCTCCTGCCTCCCAGCGCGGCCGGCCATGTGCGATGGCATGGGATTGTAAAAAAAATGTTTTCAGTGGCTTTGAACAGATGTGACTGAGTCCTCATCTGGTAAATTTTATTTTTATTCATCCTCCGACATAGTCTGCAAGGAATTGAAACCGATCCCCCGACAAAAAAAAAATAAAAATTGTTCTTCCTGCAATTTTTATTTTTATTTTTATTCCTTCCTCCGACATTTCCTAAACAAGAAAAAAATCCGTAATCCTAAAAATAAAAAAAGTCTGGCCTTACCATAATCTGTTATTGCCATAACACATGACAAATTTATCACTTCCGTTCAAGGGTACAATACCCCAAGTAGTCCTCAAAGGCTAGCTACGGAAGTGATTCTGTAATTGAAGGGGTCAGAACTTGTTGGTCATGACAATATCACAGTTGGGATCACCAAATTGAGGACTTTATTCCTACAAATATACAAGCACGTTATGGCATGGGAACAACCAGTACACAAGGGAAGTTAAATACATGTACTGCACATGAATGCTTTGACTCTAGTTTTGCACAGAACAGCCTGTGTGGAGGCAATGCTGTATTAATAGCATTCATTCTCATCTTATCCGCAACATGCAGTCATCCGGTAACTCAAGATTAAATGACAACCATACAGAAAGAGAAATATGTATTAGTTATTTGTTAGTCTCTTACAGATATGAGTCACAGGCAAATAAACTCCGCAGTGAAACAAGCAGACGCACACCCTGTCAACAGCTGAAGAGACAAGACATAACAGAATCACAGCTGTTGTTACCTACACATGTACACAGCACCCCTGTTCTCTGATGAAAAAATAACAGCATGCTTATGTTTGAGGCCAAGTAACGTAGCACTGATTTCAAATTCAACTGAAGTGGGAAAGATACAGAATATGTTTGTCTCTTCCCAACCCCCTCCTAAAGGCAACAGACGTGTCGCATGTCATCAAGAAATGACAATCACAAGCCTAAAAATAAGGGGTCAATCAAGTACATTGTCAAGCACCAAACTGTGATTTTAGTACAATTAATCCATCATATGTTAGACAGTAAATCCTGGGTGTCGCGCACAAAATAATGTCTCTGAGACATTTTGTCAGGCACCAATCACACCACAGTTTTCAGGTCTGCTATCAGCCATCCACACATGATGCGACACACGCTGTTCGAAGGACACCGACACACCTATAGACGATTCTCGAATTCGCAGATCTGCGCACTTCACCGAAATCGCAACCACAACCTCGATCTGAAACCAGCTCATGTGACACAATCCATGATTCAACCTCGATCTGAAACCAGCTGATGTGACACAATCCATGATTCAGCAATGATCGACTCTGACGCAACCTTGTCGACGTCACTATCGTGGGCTTCTCTCTGTCACATCATTCAGTTTCAGACCGAGGTTATGGTTGCAATTTCGGCGGAACTGCACAGATCTTTCTCGTTTACGTCAATTTGAGAATTGTCTATACCAGTTGCAAATTATCCAAGCTTCTTTTCTTTCGGTTGATATTCCATCAGTGGGAGTCAATGCTCAAATCAACAAGCAGAATGTATGAATGACTCCATAATAGTTCTTTTAACAAGGTCCATCACCATGACTAGTGGAACTGATATATCAGTAAGAGAATGAGGCAAATCGCTACAACGCAGGCAATGATTATCGTATCCCTCCGTTTGCGGAAGTTTATCTTGGTGACAAGGTTATTGATGACTGGAAATCGCGCTGGTGCATGGTTAAGGATGAACAAGGAAAAATAATGTCCAGGGTCCATATTCATAAACATACTTAGTCAAAGTGTGATACTTATCTTTTGTGTTGAACAAAGGATAAGTGTCACACTTGCATGTAGACTTACCGTATATAGTTTTATGAATATGGGCCCTGGGCCTATTTAATTTTGGAAGACCGACTCTTGCAGGATCTGAGGTACTGGCTATACCAGCACTGATGCTACATGTACCTCTGCCAACCATTCTCATTAGCACACTTATCTCCAGTACTTATAAACATTGTATATTTTATCGAATTCTATCAAAGGATACTGGTTAGATTGCTGATCTTCTGTGTAATGTTGTAAAATGTGCCTCTCTGTGACAACAAATTTTCTTTTGTAGCCAATGCAATGCTGGAAATGAAGATAAGACGGTGAATGACTATCAAAAGCAGAAAATGATTTAAAAGATGATGCTTTTATGGAAGGTTTTTGTGCAAAAATATTCAATTTTGCCTGCTTTCCTTCACTTATTTGAAATCATTACTTGAAATATTTAGTCAGTTCAATACCAATCACTCTTCTGAGGTAGTCTTCTACATTACATGTACATGTACTTACTTTATTTGGTCATCAATTAGCCGGTCTGAGCTGAAACATAAAGTAAAACACGATTTAATAATGTAGCAAGCCAAATGTGATAAACAGATCGTTTCTCACTACCAAGTGCTAAAACAAAATTAGGCACAGGGTAAGTTTACCCATCATTAAAGATTTCTCCTGTCAACGCGAATCCAACACTTACTTCCGTATATGCTCATGTTCTTTTAAATATAGTTCCGTCCGTCGGTTTAATCCAGAGGCATTCTTATAAGCACTGAAATAGATAGCATACAGTATGAGGGGCTATCACTTCTTTGGGCTGTCATAGTGGTGAAATGAAAACAGCTGCACCTGTCACCGCTAAGGTTCCAGGTTCAAGCCATGTTACATGTAGGATCCCTCTTCAGGTGATAGATAGGGCAGGCACAGATCCGGGGGGAGGCGCACCCAGCATGCACCCCCGCTTTCGCTCAACAAATCTGTAGAATTGACCGTGAAATTCTGAAATTTGGAGCAAATCACTGAAATTCACTGCAGATCTAGCACAGTGCGCCCCCTCTTTTCTGAAATCGTGGATCCGCCCCTGTAGGCAACTCACTTTGACGGCGCAGGTTTTCTCTGGGCTATTGTTGCATCCTGTGGGACATTTTATTTGCCACACAATTATTTGGAGCTGAGTTCTCCATTCAATATTTCTAAAACTTCATAAAATTCTCACAAGCGCATTAGAACAGTTTGAAAGAAATGGGGTGAAATCGGCTGCTGCAATCACCACATACTGAACCTACTCAATATCCCGCCTGACAGACCCAAGAAGATCCTCCCGTTCTCTGAATGCTGAAATATTAACTTTTGTCTTCTGAAATTCGTGTGAATAATCTTGTAATATGTCACGATGTCTTTGTAGCGTGTGTAGTAATGCTGAACTTCCTGCATTCATACTGACGTTCTGTGTGTAATCTGCCATCCGGTCATTCACTTCTGTCAGCTGTGGAAAAAAATGTAAGGTTATAATATACAATTATTCCCTGTCTTGTAGGTCAACTCAAATCAACACGACATCAGTTTGCCACATGGATTTCTGCAAGTCAAGTTTTGCATGTCCACCAAGTTTCCTAAACACGATGATTTATGTGCATGTCATGATTCCAGTATGTGACGGGACAACAATAATTGCAAAACTTCAGAGGGCATGTGTCCTCTTCTGTAACCAATGAGCTATCAGAAAACTAAAGCTGCCAGCATGGGCTCAAACTTCCCATTTATAAAGTTGTTTCCATTACTCCTTGTCCCCCAAAAATGTCCCCGTTGGTTTGGTTCTATTTCATTCAAATCTACACCTTTCCGAGTCATTTTCAATTAAATTCCAATTGCCAAGCCAGTACCGCATTGCATTCAACAGTGCACTAATTAGAGAAAAGGAGTGGTACAGACAAGTACTACAGAAATCAATCAACATGTATACTCACTCTAGCTAGTAACTGTTCTATCTCCATGGCCATGGTCTCAAACATATGCTCACTGCTTGACTTGTTGAGCAGGGGTGATGTATCACTGTAACGAGGATAACTGTCATTTTTAAGTTATTTCATCTGAGTGTGAAGACAATTGATCAAAAACTTTCCATACTTTATCAAATATGATATAATTTTCATCATCAGGATAAAGGGGCTGGAGGAAGAACGCTCCCATGTCCAATGTGTGCATATTTCAGAAAGTATTGCTCCGATTTGGATAAAATTCGCAGTGGTGATACTTGATAGCAAAAGATTAACAGTCACCATGCAGAGAGAACAAAAAACCTAATTATCTAAAACAATGCTTTTTTGAACCTCAACAAAAGTAGAGAAATAACTGGGTTTTTTGGCTCAGAATCGGCATAGGTATTCAGTCATTGTTTCTCATTAACTTTCCAGTTGAAATCTTCACTTATTTTCACACAATTATGATACACGTAAAACAATGATGTTTACTTCAACTTCTAATGGGTATGCTCAATAGCAGGAATGACAACAACAAAACCACTTCGCACCATGCAGACCTACCACCTTGTCATGGTTGGCTGATCTGCTGATTGCATGTTCAGGTCAACATTGTATTTTACCATATAACTGCATCAAGGCGATGATGCAATACATTCACTGACTAGTCAAGCAGGGTAGGCCTTCGACATTATACAGTGTAGTGTATGTGTAAGCTTACGGTGTATTTTTGGTTAATATAAAGCATAATGCAACATGTTCAATTCTGGTGACACTGCTTCTGCACATAACACTCGTAATTATGTTCATTGCATTAGGTAATAGACCCCCAGGAATAGGCCTAATCATATTGCAACACATCATTGGGGCCAATGTCATATTGTTAGGAGATCTGGCTCTTACCGAGAGTGAGTGCACCCAACTTTAGTTGTCCAGTCTAATTGTCAAGTAATTATCTCATTTTTCGTGAATGTGGTGGGCATTATTCTTGATAGAATAGGCCTAATCAGTTACCATTGGTCTAGGCCTGCTGTTATGACCATTTTTAGGAGTTTCAACAGTATACAATATGATTTATTGTGAAGTATCAAAATGCATTGTCTTAGCCACTATTACATAATATTACTACTTCTCTTCATGGTGATTGTTAATCTTTCAGATTCAAGTATCACCACTGCGAATTTTATTGAAATCAGACCCATACTTTCTGAGATATGCACACTTTGGACATGGGAGCGTTCTTCCTCCAGCCCCTTTATAGCAGCTCATCTTTGGTTATGAATGAGTGAATCAATGAAAAAAACGCAGATTAAAAATCCTGCCATAGTGGGATCTACCCCACCCATCCAGGAAACAAACACCTGGACATATTAGCAGAGAAACCTGAAGATATATCCATTTGCCAATCTAACTGTCAGGTGATGCGAGCATACTCTCTAGTGGCTGGGCAAAAATAGACAGCACAACAAAACTTCCGACAAGAAGATTTACCAAAGCAGCACAAGCCCAATACAACAGTAGACACCCAAGAAAATTTGAAAAGGCAGAATGGAAAGAACAGAAACAACAGTATTTGAGATGGAAAAATAGACTCTAAGTAAAGAACTGTTCTAGTGCAATGGAGCACCAAACCCACTGAATGATAGAACCGCAAACTCTTTGACTCTGCCTGATTTCACAGGCATCAGAGAGGTACTTGTGGCCCTTGTCCTTTGATTGCCATGAATCTGTGAAGTTCAAACATCTTGAATTTTCCTTGTGACTTCAACAGCACATTCTGTAATTTCTAACATCTGCTGACAATGACACATCATGATACGGTACTGAACGGCAATCCCCAACCCCATGCATTGGTATGATAGTTTTGGAGTGAAAAATGAAGCAATACCTTGAATTTTTCTCACTTTCCGTTTTGGTTTGAAGACCACAGTAGAAAAGAAGAAAGCACACAATAAGGCAGGATCTTCAGACACCAAGACTGAGGTGGTGCATATCAGGATGAATATTTTTATGTGAAATGATACAGAAAAATAACAACAGAATCCATGTCCAAAGAAATATAACTATGTGGTACCTGTAGAACACTTTAATTTGAAGGCCTACATTGTAGTCATGACTCAATATACTAGTAGTCTGTTACTAAGTTAGGCCCTAATCAAAAGTAGTAAGCCTTCCTTTCAAATGTAACCTGTCCAGCAACCTCAAAGGAGGAAGAGTCATATCATGATATGGCAGTGTTACATAATGGCCTAACACTAAACTTAGAGAGTAGATTTCATGGCATGGTTGGATGGGCTGGCCGCCCATGTATTGAACGTCTGATCTGACGTTCTCAAAACCCAGAGTATCCTCACCTATTTGTTGAGCCCCCATAATCCTTGACTGCACTGTAATTTGTACCTAATTTACTAAATGACACCAATTTCAAGTCAATCTCATTCTCAAGTTGCCTTGCTTGCTTCCGCAAATCTGAAAGTGAAAAATGAGATTGATGATAAATCATTCATCATCGACACAGGCCTAGGTCGCTAGGACTTGGTAGGTACTATCGGTAGGCCTGCCGCGTAGGGCCTACCTACTGGTTGGCGGCTGCAGGCAGGCCAAGACGGAACGAGTTAGAATCCCCGATCAGATCAGTGCCCCACTTGGCACTTGTCAATTGACGGAAGAAAGAATAATGCATTGTAAAATAGGATTTCCATTGTGTGTGTCACTTCCGATCGGGGATTCTAAACTTTGGCCCATACATAGTCAGTGTTCTCCGCATGGCTCCAAGGTAGGGCGGCCCACCCTACCTTGGCATGTTACCACCCTACCTTAGAAGTAGCCACCCTACCTTGCAGCCCAATTTTGTAATGATTTTCTATTACACCCCCCCCTATCTTAGATTGGTGACCACTAGACCGAAAACTCCAGTCTCCGAACATAACATCATAGTTATGATTCTACGACCGGATTCAACCTATACAACTCCTATGGGGACTAGTGTAAACGAAAATTTGCATATCAATAGGGCAAACACGCGGCACTTTTATTGCGAATATCTCGAAAACCTACAGCGAAAATTGCTTTTAATACCAAATATTTGTAATGTTCATATAAAACAGTAGGTGACTGGACCATTTTGATTGTAATCTGACCAGAACACATAGGTTTAATTGCTTTTTTTCGATGCGATGTTGCATCGCGCCGAACTTGGCTGCCATAATGTTTTGATGACGTCACTTTCGGCGTTTGCCTCTTCTGTCATCGGAAATCGCCGAGTGTTTCCGATTGCTCAAACGCGCCTTCTGCGCATGCGCAATGGTGAAAGTTTATTCCTCCAAGGGCGAAGAAACATCCGATAATTCCGACCTTTCGAACCTTCAACTCCCAAGTGACCTTTCGCTCCGGAAGTCAACAAACCAATGTACAGTACGATGTACAGGGATATGGCGGCGTGTTTTCACTGTCCTTCAAACTTCGGATTTTAAACGCTTTGGAAGTGGTCAGATTTTTTGGGCAACGGTAGGAGNCTACTCTCCATTCCAAATCCCCTTGGCGCGAGGTTTATCAACGATAGCTCCGCAACGGCTGGGCCGATTTTGATGAAACATACGTCAGTTGACTTATCTTTCTTGGCGGTACAGCCATCATCACAGTCAATTTCCCGAAAAACGTGACAGAAAAAAGTTGTTTCACAAATCACCGTTTGTGCTGACGGCCGAAATGGCGGCCATTTTGAAATGACGCAATGCATCGCGCACGTGTAAACTGCACTGAACAGCATCGCGAAATGAAATGGGTTTTGAGAAAGAGATCCGTTATGCAGGCCTTACGCAAAAAATGAAGATAGCAGAAAGATACCGGCAAGAAAGACAAGTTTATTGATGTATGGTATGTTGAATTTGGCCCAGCCGTTGAGGAGATATCGGCCGAAAACCTCGCGCCAAGGGGATTTGGAATGAAGAGTAGGTGACCACCCTATCTTAATTTGCAAAGTAATGGAAAAACCTGGAATTTCAAGGATACCACCCTACCTTAAAGGAACCCTGCGGAGAACACTGATAGTACCATAGGCCTAGGTCACCAGGACAGGTTGGCTTCAACATGCACACGCAACAATGTACAGGGGTGATGTACAGTGTGTGTTCAGTGAGTGAGTTGGCAGGAGGAAAAAAGATGGTCATCCACCACACCGATGACACGTTTTATGACATTTATCGTCGTTGTATGACAACAAGAAAGTACAGTAATATAAAATCATTTGTAAACTATGTGTACATCTGATCCTGATGGCTATAATTGTACCGATCGAAAATAAAAGGGTCTGCAACGTGTCGCACCTTCCCATTGATTTCCGTACTCCGCCATAGTTATCGCGGTTTACCGACAATGATTGATTTAGATTCAGATTTTCCATCCAACCCAATTTAGGGTTCGTCTAAATTAGGAACGTGGGTTGAAACGGCCTGAAATCGCAGCGTGTTTCCAGCGAATATGCATTTTGAATAGAATCAAACCGAACATTTAAGACATTTTTTCATTAATCTGATATACAAAGAAGAGTTTGAGTACAGTAATACAGGTACATTAGAGTTTATTGCATTNTTAAAGCCCCACAGTATTGAATTTTACGATATTTTCAAAAAGTTAGGAGAGTGCACATAGAGGTCCCATAGCCTGGTGAAGGTCCCCAAAATGCTTGCCTGATACGCACTTCACAGAATCAAGGCCTAGTTTTCAGCACGCATCGGAAAAAACTGCAGGGAGAGCTCTAATGTATTCTGACAGAGCGTAGTACATTTTACACTACGCTGACGTCGTGTGAGAATCGCGGCGATGATTTGCGTTTTTCACATTCAATACAGTGGGGCTTTAAAGTACAGGCACCCGGACAATAATTCCACTTCCTATCTCCACCAAAAAATCTAATTGGAAGGGGTAACTGTCACCGACACCCCCACTACAATTTCAGAACAGAAAACAAAGGCGATCAGTGTCCAAAAAAGGTCATCGATTGACAGAATAAGCCGCATTGTACAATAGGATTTCCATTATGTGCCATGGAGTAACGTTACTTCCGATCGGGGATTCTAAGCTTTAGCCATTCTTTCATGTACATAAGTTTTTTGAGTCTGATCCGAATTCGGCAGTCCTCTCAGCAGTGAGAGTCCTCTCAGCAGTGAGAGCTTCCATATTCAGACCCCTAGTTTGAATTCAGAAACATTTCTTTAAAGGATTTTTCCCTGGCTGACTGAAGTTGTTGCCTGATTAATTTATCTGAATGAATGTTGCCGCCAGCAGTGTCTCCTAGGCCTAGTCCTGATACTTTTTTGCTACAAGTAATATCAAGAATTCATCATTATTTCTCAGTAAATTTGTATCACTGCAAGGGCTACTTCATTTCAGTAAAGTTTTTTACAGTAAATCACAATTTGTTTGCAGGTGTTCTTTGATATCACCATCGGTGGAGAGCCTGCAGGAAGGATTGAAATTGGTCTCTTTGGAAAAACCGTGCCAGAGACTGTATACAACTTCAAAACTCTCGCTGAGGGTGACAAGGTATGTCCACATTCACATCACATTAGACGTACGACATATAGTTGAGAGTTGCAAAGTTATGAATCACTGGTGTTGTTCTTGGAAATGATTTCATGGTTTCGTTGAATACTTTCTTCTTAATCTTATGCACCATTTCAGTTTTCCTCACTGTCAAACTGAGTATTCATCGTATCCATGACGTAGGCCCAGGCCTACATGACGTTGTGACGTTGCGCGTTTTTGCCCACCAGCTTCTTCAGCAAAGCAATGAAATTTGCCCACCACCCTTGCGTCATTACAGCGACGTCAGCAATCGGAGTTACGTCATGGATACGATGAATACTGCACTGTCTAGTGTAGTTCTTCTGTGTTTTGCTAAAATCCTTCATTCTCACTCTGTTCCCAGGAGGCTGATGGCGTGAAGTTGACCTATAAGGGATCTTCTTTCCATCGTGTTATCAAGGACTTCATGATCCAGGGTGGTGACTTTACCAACCATGATGGCACTGGAGGTATGTTGTTGGCAAGTGTGTGCAAACTCTGGTGGTGGTGGTCAGGACTAATTTGAGTACCAGTATAACTACAAGTACCGGTACATTTACTTAGTAGTACACGTACCAAAAAATCTGTACTTCTACAGTATATGATACTCAGTCCTTCAGTTTCTCGCCAAATGATGTTTACCAGTACTACCCCGGTACATGTAGCTGCTCCCAGCACTTGTACCGGTAATGTAGTCTTCCACTCAGTCCACTGTATAAAGATGTGCCAAAATGCTGATGATTCATGCTTTCTATGATTGAATGATCATGACCTATTAAAGGACCACTGTATTGCATCTTTCTGTCGACAGCCGGCGCCACCGGCACCATGCTCCAATACTGTAGTTAAGCCTTTCGCCCCAGTGTTGGAGAATGTACTATTACAGTCTCGGTCACCCAGCCGCTGGGGATCGAACAAGTTTGTGTAGCAGTACTGCGGAACACATCGGAACGAAACGGCTGGCTGCGCGAGACTAGTTGCATGCGGTTAATAGAGGTCTCCCCCTTAACGCGGGTAGGTGTAACGCAGGATTCGGAAGCAATACTGTTGTGGTCCTTTAAGGGGTAAAATGGCATAAAATGTAGATCAGTCAAACATCAGAAATGTTGTTTGTACTGATAGTTAGGCCTAATACAATTTGTTTCGCACAACTGGTACTTGTAATCAGCATTAGTGTTGAAGTAGGGTAGGGTATCAGATTGTTTCCAGCCATATTCAGTTAAGTTTAGTGAACATTTACGCCTATGTTTCGTGATTCTGTTGCAGGTCGCGGAGTGAAGACACGTAAATTCAAGGATGAGAATTTCAAACTGAAGCACGAGGGTCCTGGATATTTGTCAATGGCTAACGCTGGAGCTGATACCAATGGATCACAGTTCTTCATTACCACTGTCAAGACGTCTTGGTTGGATGGTCGTCATGTTGTGTTTGGGGTCGTTACAAAAGGCATGGTGAGTGATACATGTAGCATGTTTCCCAGGGCCGTAGCTAGTTTTGTCTGGGTGGGGGCATTTGGCTTTCTGGTCTGGGGGTGCAAAACGACACTTTGGCCAAAATCTGCATGAAACCATGTTTTTCGGTGATGTTTTCCGATCCCTATGCTTCTAGCTACAGCAATGGCTTACCGTATACGCAAATATTTTCGCGTGTAAAAATTCTCACGAAAATCGCGAAATCAAAATTTTGCCGCAAATATTAATACAGGCATAAACGTTTCCCCCAACAATCCAGTCAGTTCCCTTCCCTGCCCTTGACGCGAACATTAATCCACACAAAGCAGAAAAAAATGTTCAGTTCGTGAAATATTATCCCGCGAAAATATTTGTGTACAGTTCACGACAAGCACTTGAGTACTACCTGTTACATTAACTAGAGCTTACTGTACTCTGTGTAAAGACATTTTTAGCGCATAATCAAGCTGCAGGATACTTTACAAGGTAATGAGTGAGATTTAACATGTTCATCTATCAACTTTCAATGAAGTGATATTAAGAAAGTCTATGGACCAGTGCTCAGTAGAGGTTCATTCATACTATGTATTAAATTTTCAGCATGTTGTCAGGAAGATTGAAAACGTTGAGGTTTATCAAGATAGACCAAAGAGAAAAATAGTCATAAAGGACTGTGGGACAATACCCGTCACAAAGCCATTCAATGTGGCAAGAGGACCTGTCCCTGATACTGTCTAGTACTGTTTTTGATACGGCTTTTATCCTTCTTTCCATGTTTAAATCAGGCTGTTCTGTATCAAGCCCGCTGGGTCCTTCTCATACCTTTTAAAAAAACAATCCTAACTGAATTATGACCAATTGCTTTTGTACTATTAGCATGTCCTTACCCTATGTATAGAGAGTGTACCTTACACAATCTCCCTCTTTTGGTGTTACTGCAGTATTTTCACACTTGTAGATTGTCCCCATTGAGAACTAACCAGTACACCATGGTTTTATCAACACAATCCAGTGGCTTATTACTTCCAATACCGTTTCTCCCCTCCAATACAACTCCCTCCCATTTGTTTACATAAAAGAGGGACACACCAACCTTCCTCTCCCGCAGTCCCAAGTTAGACATAGAAAAACTGTGGGGGGAGGGTGATAGGACTTGGGGGACTTGAAGACTGTCAAACTTGGTTACCTGCTGCTGCAATGCACTTGTGCCCAGGTCATGTCAAACAGCGCATTTCAGAATGTAAAACTGACTTACTATTGACCTTATCAAACCTTGTGTGGCGGTCTACGAAAACACGGCAGATGTCACTGAATGATCAACAGGGGCTGTCAGATTGCTGCCTTGATCAGCCTACTAGGTCTACATGTACTGTTTACCTGTTACGTAGTACATCTCAGCTATTGAAATGTGCGGTTTCACCAAGGCCATGAACACTTTCCTCAAATGCGACATCCGCCGGGTTTTCCTAGACTGCCACACAAATGGTTAAGGCCATCATATCATATTAGCAAAGTATTTGTTGCTGACATTTTGTATACACCAGTAATTAATTCATGCGGTTCTTGAATGCGTTCTGTTCATCTCCAAGTTGTCTCGATTAAAAATAGATGCCTGTGCACAATCACGCAATTATCTCATTCATAATCCATTAATTTCCCCAATGAGTACCAATCGTTTTATATGGCTATTAAATATTTAATTCTGCCTTTCTTATTTCAGGATGTCGTTAGGAAAATTGAGAGCACACCAACTGGTTCTAATGACAAACCACAGAAGGAAGTTTTAATTAGTGATTGTGGAAGCATTGCAGTTGAAAAACCTTATGCCTTTGACAAAGATACAATTAAGGGTTAAACTGTTTCACTGATCCCATTGCACATGTACTTGTAGATTTGCATTGAATTCATATCCCATATCCTGTATGAAAAGAAACAACACATTTCCAGATTTGCTCAGGATTCATAAGTCCATCCTGCATTATAATCTTTGATCCTGNCCCCCCCCCCCCCCCCCCCCCGAAAATATGTTTGAACAAAAAATTTCAATTTGTCATTGGTTAGAATTGTTTATTTCTTTCCAATGATCCGACTCAAATGATGTGTGATATCGCGACCAAAATTTGCTCATTTTAAATTCCAATATTGCAATACAGTTTGGTTACACGTAAATTGTGAACTCTTGGTTCTACATTAGTTTTGTGTGCATGTTTTGGATGTGAACTGGCCTTGGTCACTAAGTTCAGTTCTGTTGTGCTATTCTTGAAACTCAAGTTCAAAATTTCCCTGTAAATCTTCCCACTTCCTCCACGGCTCCAGTTTTGATGTTGCGCTGGTTAGTAGAGTATAATGTTTTGAAATACATGTACATCGTACATGTACAACCTAATGGTGTATTTATATCTAATCAATTTCTATAGTAAGTTAAATTGTCCGGAACTTCATATTCATGGTTCTCTCTTAGTTCTTTACATTGTAATCTGTAGATAAGAATGGTGCCTGAGCCGTAGATTGTCAGTGTGCACGTATACTTACAACCCATGCTATATTATTAATTGGTCTATACCCTGATAACATTGACTCGTGGAAAACACGTGAAAAACACGTCTCACGACACATGGAAAACACGCCTTTTTGTCACGTGAAAACCACGACTTTTTGCACAAACGCGCCACGTGAAAAAGCACCCGGGATTACCACGTGTTATCCACGTGTCATATTCACATGTCTTACACGAGTTTTTCACATCTCTAACACGAGTTCTGGAACGTGATATCCACGTGTTTTTTTAACTTTTTTTATTGGTTAGTAGAACTTCACAAAAAATCTGACCTGATATCAAGATCAGCAAAATAAGCCTTGTAATATTCATACAAGGGCAACTCCATTTGTGAGTAGAGTCGACTTTATAGTCATATAGAGTAGAGTGTCTGTTGTGCTCTTAATGGAAATCCTGTGCACCAATGTTTTGGTGTTGTGCTGAAACATGTGGAATCTACATTTGCAAATTGGTGCACTTTGTAAATATTCAGTCAACCTATTTCATTTTAACCCTCATTAAGGAACATTTTAATAATTTTTTTGAAAATATTTTACTGCTGGTATTGTTTTAAATCAGGATTTTGGTTGTAACCTCGGATTAGTGCCCTAGAGCAATATAACTTGGTGAAAATTTGCCAGGATTGATTTTTCAGCTTATATTTATAT
>NMRB01004035.1:9700-22330 GCA_002633025.1 Notospermus geniculatus | reverse complement strand
GACGGCCCCTACATAATAATGCAAACCATACACCATGCATGGGTCACTGTATAGGCAGAGATAAATGTTGTGACCAGTACTGGTTATTCATGACATTGTATTGCAAAAAGTAACAGGCATTGAGAAAGAACTTAGTAGCCTTTGTCATCTTTGTTTGAAGTTAACCAGTGCATGAATTGGTCACTAAAGCCTCCACACACTTGAAAAATTATTATGTAACACTTTTGCCACATAGGACTCAGCGCTGTTCTATAGATCTATGGATTTTGTACTGACGGCCTACACAAGGGACATGAAGTATGGTTTGCATTATTATGTAGGGACCGTCTCATAAGTTGTTGGCAGTGGAAGACAAGTGGTGTTGATATAGCTTTACAAAAACGTCAATTTTTCAAAAACTAAATGGCCGATTTCGACAGTAACTTGCTAAATAACCTTTATTTTGGCATAACTTCATTCTAGCAAAGGAATTTTGGTGAAAAATCCAGAAACAAAAAAGTTTTATTTTGGACCTTTTTTCAACGACAGATTATGCAATGAAGAAGTGAATCTTCTGCAAAAACATTGATGCCCAGTTGTAGTCAACAAGATTTCTGACTTTATGCAGAAAACCGCATTCAAATTGGTTTGATGGTTTATGAGATATTTGAGATAACAGGTGTTGATATTAATACGAACAAGACTGTACATCATCACTTCCAAAAGTATTCGATACATTTCATATCTAACTACCGGTATTTATCCCTAACAAAGAAGATTATGTTCTGCCATGATAAAGTCCTGTTCATCTTAATTTTCATTTTTTACTCACCATCTTGTACAAAGCTGCCAATGCTGGAGTGGTACTATCATTTGGAAATTTATCAGTCCCCAAGTATTTCTTCTTAACAGTACTGTAAACATCTAACAGGTCTTCGTAACGACTATGAGCTAACAACATGTCCAATAGTACCAAATGACTGGATCTTTGGTCGAAGAAATTTTCTAAACCCTGAAAGTGAAAGCAAAAGTTTTAAAGAACTTAGTGGAAGATTGGTGGGCTAGATGGTCAGAGGTCAGCAGTTGTATTGTTGGTCTCCACTAAGAAGAGCAGCACTCCAATTTTTCCTAATCTCTAGACTTGTGGCAAGGTTCAACTTCTGATGCAGGTTGGCTTCAAAAGAGTAGATTCAACCACAAATCAAATTTCTTGACTTACCGCACTTTTCGCACAACCTTACCTCATCTTTGAAGCAATCCATAGCTAAATCTGGCCTTTTTGTTGAGCGTAACTGAAAGACAACACAATCAAGGTGACAGTCGAGAAAAACGGAGACACACTTTTATGTTTTTGGTGTGAGACTAGTTAAGTACCGGTAGTGTAATAAGTGTAATCAATGCAATAAACACATGACAGAGCCAAGGGTCGTAGAACAAAAATACCAGTACCGGGTACCATTCATCCAGACACAGAGAGCTACCCCTTTAAAAACCCTTACCGGTAGGCCTAATAATGCAATACAGTCTGGTAATTTCAATGGCATGGAATCAGAGGACCAGGTAAAGGGGAACACTACTATGGACACCAATCGGACTGACAGAATACCGGTATCCGGTCTTTACAGAGAGATGTCCTGATTACTGAGGTCAACTGAATAGAAAATACCGGTACCAATTTAACTTGACAATTTGGTGTCCTTAAAGTGATCCTAAACCGCCAAGCAAAAGTTGGCACCCGATCATTTTCACCGCCCACGAAAATGGAACTTCCGATTTCCGCTCCTGGCTTCTGAGCATGCGCAGTACGCTACCTTCACTGAGTTTGTCAATCGTGCAAACCGCACAGCAGACAGGATGCCGAAGCGACAAGTGAAAGAAGGGAAAGGGCGACGTTAAAAGGTAGCAAATGCTGACCAGCAGCTGTGGATTGTCAACAGACATTATCGAAGTGGCTCATAATAAAGAAAGAACTCCGTTTTAAGACGATGATGAGTTGGTTTGTATGTATGGCATCATTAACATATTGCCGGACTGCGGATTTCGCCGCCGTGCCGGTGTAACGTCAGCGAATTCCGAGAAAAGACCAACTTGCCTGGCATACCGGCTGACATCTTCATCACTGATGTCACTCGTGTCGGATTGAACACTCTTCATGCTCTTATGCGTGAATGTATCCTCTAAAACTCCCCTGAATCGAGGAGAAATCTTGACTCGGCGAACTGGTCGTATCCATGTTGTTCTGACCATCAGCTGTCATTCATTCAGAACTTGCCCAATCAGTGATCGCGTAGTAAATTCCATAGTAATCACGTGACGTGATGATCGACAGGCGCTCATTCATACTGGCGTAGCGCGGGAAAATGAAAACGAGGCTGTCTCGCTCGTCCCGGCGGTTTAGGATCACTTTAACAAAGAGGTGTTCTCCTAGCACAGGTATCTCATAACAGAGATGTTCAACCGAATATAGGCCTACCATACCTTTTGATCATGTCCATTGTAGAATGAAGATCCTCATCGCTTTCTGAGAGAAAAACCATCGTCTTTAGATCATCTGTGAAAACCAGTCCTGTCTTTTTAATTGATTGTTTCAACTGGGAATTGAATTCATCTGGAATTAAAATAAGACAACAGGCCTCAACTCAGACACGGAATATACTTTGTTCAATGTTCTCCTTCCTATGGGTATCAATCTCAAAATGATAACTTTCATACAAAATGAGAGCGCTATTGTCTCAATTCAAAACTGGTGTCATACCGGTACTCACTTTTTGACTCTCCAACCTTCTCCAAAGTCACCATCCTCTGCCGTCGATAACCCTCCATGCCAAGGAATTCATCACTGAAGATATATCTTCTCCCTGAAGTCGAAGACGAAGAAATGATTTGATTTCTGAGGCATGTCAGTGTCAGCAGGAGAAACTGTCATCATTGGTTCTGCTATCTAGCTATGTACTAAGTCTTATTGTTAACGGGTGACAAATCAACAGCTAAAGTTGTTAAGAGTTGAAAGACACCCAGTAACCAGCAGAGAGGACAATGGTACCCGGACCACGGTTGTACGGGATAACTCTACCTGCCTCACCATTCATCAGCGCCAATGCACTGCTGCCACCTATTGTACACTGAAGGAAATGGGCTTCAGCTCATCATCATAAAACGAACGGATTCCAAGTAAACGGAGAAGGAAACACACGAAATATTTAGCCTGATACACTTCCTATTCAACGTTCTTACCAAACGCACCTGCAGTTCGAAAATCGTTTCTTCTGAAGTTTAATAACCACAAGCTTCTCTGAAAAATGCCAAATTTTCGAAGCACGTGCGCCATGATGGATATCGTTGGTCTCATCGAACAGTTTCCAAAGAATCCATTTACATCTTATGGCACGCTAAAATCGAAATTTGTTCAATTTCATGTCTCCATGTTCAATCTTGAAAATTAGGTGCAACCCAGCAAAATCAGCTACACGTCTTTTTGAAATATGCTATCCAACTGAACAACATATCACTACACATCAACATACCGGTAAAGGTTGTGGTTGCACTGGTAGGCCCTTTTGAATAAATTCAACTTTGGCGTGCCATAATTTCCCCGACGCGCCAGTTCGATTGAATCACGTGACCGGCCCTACCGGCTTTGGGAAGCGGCCATATTGAAACAACGAGCGTGCAAAGTGTCTGGCTTGTCTGTGCAGTGCTAGTGCATTGTACGGTTGTCGTATTTTCATGATTTTTGCTGCCGAAAAGGCGACATTTATGCTGATCCTGCACTTGCAATTTTGTTGAACATACCCTAAGTAATATCAGCAACAATGGCGACAAAAAGTACGCGAAGAAGTACGACTACTTCATCGCAATCTTCGAGTTTTGTGTCGAGTTTCACGTCGCCGTTCGTCGGTGCACGGTCGCCGCCTTCGCCGGGGAGGCGCAGCCGGCTTCAGGAGAAGGAGGAGCTGGGGAATCTGAACGAGAGGCTTGCTGGTTACATCGATAAAGTACGGTCATTGGAAACAGAAAATAGCCGTCTGCAGGTTCAAGTTAGATCATTTGAGGAGACGTCCACGCGTGAAGTGACAAATATCAAGAAATTGTACGAGCAAGAGTTGAAAGATGCACGCAAACTTCTGGACGACCTTGGGAAGGATAAAGCGAAACTGCAGATTGAGCTCTCTGCAGCCAAGGCAGAGTTGAAAGAACTGCGAGACAAGTAGGACATTTTCTAATTCCTTTTTTGCAGTCGATAACAAGTCTTCCTGTTGATGACAACCATCTCATCTCGCTTTATCATGTTTATTGTTTCAGCTGTCATCTACTATCTTGCTTGCATTCAACGTTCCGCCCTGGCTAGCACAACTTAGGCTAGGCATAGCATAGCCTTCATCGTTATTGGGCAACTGTCACCATCACCATTGCAATAATTGCAGCGCATCACCCATCAGGCGAAATGTCCTAATCAATTTAATACTTACAGCGTTTAATGTTGTGATGATGACAAATATTGCTATTGTAAGAGTCAATAGCATAATAGGTAGGCCCCAGGCAAGGATGTCATCAGATTCAGAAGGTGGCAAGTGGCCTGCCTAATGAGGAACCGGAGGAACTAATCCATGACGTGGCGCTGATGAACAACTCAGTCTAAAATATGACGTCGAAAGTGAGGCTAACGTTATTTCCCATTTAATTCTGGAAACTACACCCTACTTCCAGACGTAATATACCTGAAGTAGTCCATTGAATTTTGAATTTTACATGCTCAACATCAAGTATAGGACTAACTCAATGTATCTGAATGTTTTCAAGCGAAAATTCAAGCGGCAACATGTCGAAATTTATCAATAAAATTGACTATTTTTAGCGTAAAGAACAGATCGAAGAGCAACGTCACTCATTCTGAATGACGCACGACGGAACGACGTGCGACGTCAAAGAGGTTTTCAACGTCGCGGCGCATGCGTTTTTGTGTAAAAACTGAGTTGTTCCCCAGCGCCTCCTTTGGGCACTCCGGTTCCCCATTGCAGGCCTTGCAATTTAAGGAGTGGGAGAGCGATTGCTCTCCTCAATTCATGAACAATAGAGCTCTATTGTTCATGAGGAGAGCCATCACTCTCCCACTCCTCAAATTGCAAGGCCTGTAATTGACCACCCACTGGCATGTTTTGTTAGCCACTGTTTTGGCGAAGTGAAAGTGGATTGCTACTTGACTAAGCTGAGACTACCCAAAATCTTACTGACATCCCTAGGTAGGCTGAGGCTGACCTTGGCCATGGATTCGATTGGCCATCAACGTGATATTCTACTGGTCTACCCCAGATTTGGAGTTGGCCTAGCTTTGACGTGGGTTTTGAGCAGGCCTTTCCGTTTGACGGGCGCGAAAATGCATGCGCCTCGCAAACAATAGAATTTCTATTGTTTGCGAGGCGCATGTATTTTCGCGCCCGTCAAACGGAAAGGCCTGTTTGAGGCATTTTGAATTCGCTGATCTTCACGGTACATGTATAAAGCAAGATCGCAAGACTTCTCTGCCTCGGGATAAGTCAATTACTGTATTCTGTGAAATCTTCACCCCACAAGCCATCTACCTACATGTAGCAGTTTTGATCGTTGAAATCAAGAGGAAATTCCTCTGGCGTTGAATAAATCAGTATGTATTACATTTTGGCGGGAATATCCTGCCGTTTAATGATGCCAGTTATTGATAGTTAGTGGTAATGTCAAGGAAACTGGGTCATCTCTGTATTATAAATGTGAATACATGCTGCTATAAATATTTCTCTAGTAGTAATAGTACCCATCATGCCCATGGACAATCCACAGCTAAGTCCAGTGCCACTATAAGGTCACCACAAAGAATGTTTGTTATTTCACTGATAGTGTTTGAACAAGCAGTACCGGTACCTCACTATTTGCCTGTCATGCTAGTTCCAAAACCTGATAGCCAGCATTTAGTACCAATGTAGTAGTTGGCCGAGGTTTGCTAACTGAGAGATGATGCCAATATTGTGCATGAGACTGCTGACTGAGACTGAGGGTATTGACAGTCGAGTTTTTAAAAATCCTGTGCATCTTGCTTTTTGCAGTCTAGGATTTGCTTCACCTGTGACACAGGTGAAGTTCCGCATTTAGGAACATCGCACTCTCAGTCATCTCTGTCTAGTCTATGGAAAATAATGGGATTCACATTGTGTCTGAATAGCCCTGATTTAACAAAAGACTTTTGAAATTTCTTTTAAAAGTGGGTCTGCTATTATACTCATAAATTATATTCTTTGTGCTTGTTTGTACTTGCTACTTTCTGAACAGGGGTATCCCAGTCCCTTATGTTGGAATGAATTCTTGCTTGGCCGCAGGGATTGACATAAGCCAAGGCCATTTTCCAAAACACCCTTGCTGGCCCTCTAAAGTGTCCAGGGCCATGGCTGGCTGACCCTTGGCCTATTGTGTGCCTTCATTTGATAAATGTGATAATAAACTGGGTCTAGCTGAAATTGACCATCCATGACCTTGGACAACAATCACTTTGGATTAGAATAGAGGGCCAGCAAGGGTGTTTTGGAAAATGGCCTTGGCTTATGTCAATGGCCCAATGAACTTTTCATGCATAAGCATTCATTGAGTGTTTCTACAATGATGCTTAGCACATGGTCACTAGAGGTCAGTCTGTTTATGCACCCTTGGCGTATGATAATGTCAGTCCTGGTGGGTTCAGTCCAAATGATAAGCAAACAGCCTCCAGAGTGCTGAATGACAGAAAACAATTTTGTGACCTGATCCAGCAAAAGTTGGAGCATGTCACAACTGAGGAAAGGGTTAACGGTCGTACAACACAATGGAATGTACATCTCTGCAGGTTGACAATAGTCGTCCATCCACAGCAATGACAATAGTTGAGTAAACTGATGACCAGTGATGATCACTGCGACAAGCGCCTGCTTTTGCTGGAGTGGGTCACAATTATCCTGTGTCTTTTCTCAACATCTACAGCTGTACACATCGGCTACCATCTTCACTCAAGAGACACCGCCCCACAGCACAGTATGAATGATAACATGGCATTTCCCATTCTGAATGGAAGTCAACTAAGTGTGACCAAACAAATGTGTTCAGGTTCAACCACCTTGTCCTCAATAAAAAGTTTAACATCATAAATAATTGTGTTTTCGAGGTTGTCCTACTTTCTTTTCGCCCTTTACAAAGAACACTGCTCTGTCTGAGTTTGCAATCTATTCACGAGACAGAATGATACATGATAATCAAAACAAAGAACATAAAATTGAGGGGCTCTCTTCCCCTCCCCAGGGCAGTTTCCATGTTCAGGTTGATTTATATGTGCACTCTGCAGCGAATGCTAAATTGATGCATTCTTGGTGTCCGATTGTGAATTTATTTTATATGCACATCATTTTGAATTAATCATGGGTGATCAATATGCTGCTGTATACATGTAATTATACTACAAAATAAATAGTTGGGTCACTCAGTCAACTAACTTTTGCAGTGAACATGTGACAAGTATGATAATTATGGATTGCCGGCAGTGCCACAAGGTGGTTTCACCAGTTTCCCAGCTGGCCTATTCCCGTAACTTTTGCAGCGAATGTCCGCGGTGACTGTGAAGTACTGTGCTACGGAGTACGTGTGTGTGTTATCATCACATGCATCGCATTTTATGGGTGCATTTGTAAATTGCAGTTCACATGACATGTCATTCTCAGTCTGCTTTCCTTAGTTGTATCTGAAAGTCTAAATACATGTACATTGTAGTGTTTCTTGTCAGCCTTCTTTGATGTTTCATAGCAACAGAGAGACCTCAATAATAGATGAAATGCCCATCTGAATTTTGCAACAATGCCAAGCTATATGGGTTGGAATAGCGCACCACACAGAATAGTTCAGAGACTCAAACAAGTTGAAATTGATATAAGGAATTTTTGTGAAAAAATGTTTTAAGTCCAGTTCTTTTGTTGCAATATTCAAGTCAATTCGATTTGTTTCTTCAACTGATCTGAGGCCTTATGGTGCAAACTCAGACAAGTGTTTTGAAATGAAATTGATAATATTTTGACGTCATCTGTGCGGAGTACAATTGATGTTTGTCTTGAATACAGCAGCCTGAAGCAGGCATTAATGTTGCGGTGGACGGGGTGTGGGGAAACTTGGCTGGGCATGGTTGAATTGAACAGGGTCCAGTGTAGCCATTCAGAGACGGGCAAGGAAGGTACAATTGAATAGCATAGCTTACAGGACTGTTGGGACGTGTAAGGTGTATTTTCCTTCTTCAGATATAATAAACGTGACCGGGAGGCTTCAAGTTTAGAGAAGAAATTAGCAGCAGCTGAGGCAGAGGTTAATGATCTCAGAGCCAAATTATATGATGTCACACAGAAGAAACAAAATCTGGAAAATGAGAACAAGGTAAATACACTGACGGCTGATGGAAGTCGAGGATGGTTCTTGCCACATCATGCCATTCGTTGTTCGATCAACCCTCTAAAGGCCTGTCTACACGATCATACATTTGTTCAAAACATCCATCCTCATACATTTGTATGATGATGTTCATGGACAGATATTTGATTGTGTAGGCTGTTTTCCCAACAAACTTGAACAGCAACCAACATGTATAAAAATGTGTGATGATGTTCAGGCACAAATGTATGATCGTGTGGACGGTTTTCCCAACAAACTTGAACATCATCCAACATTATCCTTTCTCCTTCATACTTCATCATACAATGTCCATGAATGTTGGACTGTAGATCGAAATCCACAACAAACTTGAACATCATCATACAAGTCTATGATGCTGTTTTGAACAATGTTTGATGATGTTAAAAATTTTAGCTGCATTGTCCAGGCTTCGTACGGGTCCTGGAAAACCTGGAAAAGTACTTGACAATCAATTTCCATTAAAAGGCCTGGAAAAGTCCTTAAAAAGTCCCCAATTTCTTCCAAAGTCCTTGAAAAGTCCTGGATATACAATCTGTCATCAAAATAAAATAAGACGTTGCTAAATTTCAAGCGACCTTCAGGCTTTGGCCATCACATTACATCGCGCCTTCAACATTTCAATCTGACAAAGATCGTTATATTTCTTAGTCTCGGTCACCCAGCCGCTGTTTCGAATCTGGGGATCGAACAAGCGTCTGGGTCATAACGCCACTTTTTCTGTTACGAGCAGACCAAGATCCTGGTCTGGATGCTGATTGGCTAATCAGGGACAGAGCTAGTCATTCATTCCCATCCGCCGATTCCTCCCATTCGAAAATCACAATCCGGCTGCTGATTGGGCAAGAGAAGTGATCATGTGACCTCATCATGGCGACGACCACATAATGTCAGTTGGGATTTCTCGACCTCGTCTACCATACGGATACACAATTCCTGCTTAGTTTTCAGCCTGATATTCAACTCCAATAAGTTGATGCTGTCCAGTAAGCTGTCTCAGATCACTTCATTGATCGATTCATTGCCAGATTCAGACATTTTGGAAGGGTGTGAGGTGAAATTTTATCCATCAATGGAAGCAGCCATCTTATGTCACGTGACCTGCTACAGCATTACCCACAATGCACTGTATCACAAGAATAACGGCGTTCTGGGCCAGACGTTTGTGTAGCAGTACTGCGGAACGAAACGGCTGGCTGCGCGAGACTATATATTTCTAAGTCCATTTCTGCCAAACCTCTGCTTGCATCCTTCAATAATTTATTTGGCTCTAATCCACAAAGAATGCTATTTCCAGTCATACCAAATTCGTTTGCCAATTTCTTTCCAGTAAACAGATATTTACTTCAGACCGCTGCCTTGCGGCCGTATGGTATTGACGATCTTTTTGGCGGGAAAATGCTACATTATAACTAGAGATCGATGGATCTCACACTCAACTGCATTGAAATAATTCAGCTGCTAAGACGGTCTGAATGCAAAATGAGTTCTATTGTATTGGTTTTGGGGTTTTTACAAGGGGTTGGCATTAGCTATAGTTGGAAATGTGTCTTGTTTAACCCTTTCTAAC
This sequence comes from Notospermus geniculatus, assembly GCA_002633025.1. Classification (NCBI taxonomy): domain Eukaryota; kingdom Metazoa; phylum Nemertea; class Pilidiophora; order Heteronemertea; family Lineidae; genus Notospermus; species Notospermus geniculatus. The sequence goes on along the minus strand of NMRB01004035.1, from coordinate 12,336 downwards.
TTGACCACATTTGAAACTGAACCCTTAACTTCTTGATCACTGACAATATTGGTTCGCTATGGAGCCGCTTGGAGCGCCAGCTGCGGCCATATGGACCCCTATTTTCACACCACTTTTCCAAAGCATTTGTATGACGTAATCAAGCTTTACTTGACGTTTACGGCCTTCTTTTGCGGTGTTTGAACGTCATATTGCGTCTGGTGATAGTCTACCATTAGCTGTCGACCTGATTGGTTGGGCAGTACGAACAAACGTCAGGAAAGGTACAAATTTCGGCGATTTCTAAATCTATTTTTAGACATTTTAATAGGAAGGCCAGACGGGAGTCTGGGCGGTAGATAAAATGGTGTTTAAACGTTTGTAAACTGTACTAAAAAATGTAAATACGTACATGGACAATGTTGTCAATAGCTATTGGGAGCTATTTTATGTAATGCGCACGATTAGACACGATTTTTAAAGCAGTTACTGGTCAGGAGTTGAGAAGTCATTATCCTTGCGATTCCGTGACCTGATCGTCAATCAATACACCGCGGAGGGACTATTTCTTCACATATTAGGCCCAATATGTGCATGCGCGATGTAGTTCGTAATGTACCGGTACTTTATATACAATCGCACTGTTTTCGTCAGTGCGATTTTTTTGATACAAAAAAATGTTTCTTATTTTGACACATTTTATTTTGATACATTAACCTACGCTGACGGTGGACACGTTAACGATTGTGCATCTTTTGCCGAAATTTCAACACAGGCGGAAATTTCCAGCGCCGCCTGACATATCCAAACAATACATGGATGCATGCATCAGCGCCGCACAGAGTGCTTAGTCGCCATGGCCGAGTGGCAAAGCAGCCTGCCCACGGAGCAGAGGGTCTCGGGTTCGATACGTGGGGAGTGTAAATTTTCTTTGGCTTGACTCATTATTTTTTTGTTTCTTCTTTTACCTTTTCTTTTTTTTTCATCGTGTTTTTAATGATCTTGCGTTTATTTCGCATGGGAATGCATGTAAAACATGTCTTAGGCCTACTGTTATCATTACAGTCATCACTTCCTCCACATCCTTAATTCCTCACTTCTCCCCAACCATGCTTATTCGACATAGCGAACCCCAGTTGCCACAAGGCTTGTTTATGATTTTAATCAACTTATTGACCTAAGTATTTAATAAGATAGGTCAGCATTCTCCATGAATTGTTTACTGAGTACACCTATTGTAATTTAACCCTTTTATCCCTGAAGCAGGACATGTTCCAGGCAGCATATACTTCATGCCATGCATGAGTCATGACTGATTCACCAGGACGACCTGATCAAATAAGCATAATTTTAGGGGGTGCTAACTGGAGAAGTGCTTAGGAGGTGCACCCTACTACTTGAGCCTATCCCCCTCAACTCAAAAGCAAAAAAAATTGAAAGGCTAGTGAATGGTCTCCATCTTTTCTGCGGTGGACGTGGACGCGTGTGGCACTTCTGTACACACAAGACTGTCGTGAGCACACAGCCGTGATGAAAGTCCTGGAAATTTATAACATCGACATGGAAAAGTACTGGAAAAGTCCTTGAAAATAATCTTGAGCCAGGGGGAAGAACCCTGATTGTCACAAGACAGAAATCTACAAACAAGCTTGGACATCATCATACAAATGTATGATGATGTTTTGAACAAATGTATGATCGTGTAGACGAGCCTTAAGAATCAGCAACTTGGCTCCAACTCGGTGCTTCACTTAAGATGGGCGCAATCACGCCCCGGTGTGCCTGCAAAATTGCGCCAAGGAGCTCGATTGACCACGCTCCTTGGCATCCTTGAAGTTCGGGCGCAAGTGTGAACAGCTCTCCTTCACGAGTGTGAAGAACTCTCCTCGAGCCTTTGAGGCGCTCTCCTCGAGCCTTTAAGGAGCTCAGCTGATTTGAGCTCGTGCAGATTTCAAAGCACTGCCAACTGTTACTTGTTATATTTCTCTTCATCAGTTTATATGTATTCTAAAGGAATATTGGATTGTGGTTCACAGGCATGACTTGATCTTCGATGTTGTCTCACTATCATCATTTGGAGGAACCCACATTATAGGCCTTCATATCCTCTGCTAATAGCGAAAGGCCAGAAGCCTTCAAAGTAGTGATAAACTGCAGTTATAGATTTACGTGGCTCTCTATGTCTGCGTTGTATGATAGGCTGATGAAAATGTTGATATTGATAGGTAGGCTTTGTTGTTGGATGATTCCTGAAGCTCTCTCATTCAACATGTTTAATCTATTAGTCCCCACCTGGTGTGAATCAAAAAATGCCAAGCAATCAGTTGTGGTGCATGATTAGTAATATTAGCATTACCAAAAATTCATAAGGTTAGTGGTAATTGTGAGTTATGTTGTTGCGCGTTATCAGTTCGCAGAGTTACTGTTCTTGCAGATTCTTTTGTCCAGTGTTTCTTAGTGTGAATACTATTGTCTCAATGTACTCCTTCACTAATATATTACCCACTCTAAGGCGAGAGTTTTTTAATCACTTGTTTCGCGAACCCGCCGCTTACGAAAATGACCAAAAAAAATAAAAATAATTTTTTTTTAAATTTACCTTAGCGAACCCGCCGCCGTCGGAATCAGTCGAAAATGAAAAAAAATAAATTTTTTTA
>NMRB01004034.1:30518-46682 GCA_002633025.1 Notospermus geniculatus | reverse complement strand
AGCAAAAAAAGGCGATTTGAGATTGACTTTTTTCTCCGCGCGCGGGCCTCTCGCTCCCGAGGAAAGAAAGTCGATCCTCTCGCGCTTGTCTCCCGATTCCTGAAACGCGGTCATGGAAACGGCTAAGTGAAAATGAATTGGGTCGACTTTTCGGCACAGAATTCCGCGCACGAAAACGCTCCAATGGAAAGCAGGCCTTAGGCTACGGATACACCGAACGCGAATTCGCGTGCGAGAGGAAACGCGCGCGATTTATGCTTTGAAAACCTTTGTTTGCGTGCAGTGCGGCGGAAATAACAAAGCCTTTGCCGCGCGAATATACGCATCGCGTTCGTTGTATCCCTAGCCTTGGGCTACGGGTACACTGAACGCGAATTCGCGTGCGAGAGGGCAACGCGCGCGATTTATGCTTTGAAAGCCTTTGTTTGCGTGCAGTGCGGCGGACAATAACAAAGCCTTTGCCGCGCGAATATACGCATCGCGTTCGGTGTATCCCTAGCCTTAGGCTACGGATACACCGAACGCGAGAGGAAACGCGCGCGATTTATGCTTTGAAAGCCTTTGTTTGCGTGCAGTGCGGCGGAAAATAACAAAGCCTTTGCCGCGCGAATATACGCATCGCGTTCGGTGTATCCCTAGCCTAATACTAGTGTCCCACTGGCGACTTTTTCCCACGACAAGGGGCGAATCTGAAGTCTGCGACATTCCCTCGACAAGCTGCGATATTTAGCATTAATGTGTTTTGCATAGGATCATGGAGCCAGAGAATCACGACGAACATAGACGACAGTCTACGAAGATCTACGAATTTTTCATTCGTCCCTTGTCGCAGGCCGAAATTCGCCGGTGGGACACTAGTATTAGGCTACGGATACACCGAACGCGAATTCGCGTGCGAGAGGGCAACGCGCGCGATTTATGCTTTGAAAGCCTTTGTTTGCGTGCAGTGCGGCGGAAAATAACAAAGCCTTTCCCGCGCGAATATACGCATCGCGTTCGGTGTATCCCTAGCCTTAGGCTCAAGCCCCTGTCACACTGTGGCGACTACTGTGGCGAATCCCCGCGAACTGGGGATTTATTTTTGTCGTCGTCATTCGCCTGTCTGGAGCCCCGTCTAGACCTAGATACACGAATGCCCTAAGATTGTGGTACGCATGCTCTAGGTATTTTGTAAGATTGCCGTAGGTATGTCGGCGACGGGAGTAAGATTGGAGTGAGAATGAACAAGAATCATTACGCATGTAGCTAGAAGAGTGGAGAAGGAATCATGAAGAATCACCACGAATGTATACGATCGCAGTACGAACTCGCTACGATTGAGTACGAACGCAGTACGATTGACCTAGAATGCAGAATGAACGCGACTATTTAAACCCCTGTCACACTGTGGCGACTTGAGGCCTTTATACACTACTCTACAAAAATCATTTTGTGGCATGTATCCTAAAAAATCATATAATGTGTATGCAATTGCAACATTTGTGGCGAAGTCTCAAAATGTCTTGCCTTGTGGATATAACTGTAGGTCGGTAACCACAAAAATCAATAAGTGTGTAGGTGATTTCGACTATTGTTGCGTTATTTCATCTGGGTGCGACCATTTGGAACTCCTGAGCGATCTATTACAAAAGTCATTCAGTGTGTAGTTACCTGATGACATTTGTGGGCTTGTATATGTAGAAAACCGTGGAGAGCTGTATTGAACTTGTTCAATATTTGGAGACAGTTGCGAACAGTCGTCGAAGAGGGTCGTATGAGATTTTGATAAAACCTCAAAAGCGGCTGTTCATTTTCGTCACTTGAGGAATCTGAGTTATGATCCTTGGGAAAACGGAAAAAGCTATGCACTTGCAAATTGCAGGGATTGATTCGCTGCGATTTGCAGCTTCATAGCTTTCTCCATTTTCTCAAGGATCACAACTCAGATTCCTCAACTGACGAAAACGAGCAGCCCTTTTTGTGACCTTTGGGAAGCAAGACAATGACGATAAATAGCTGCTGATAATTAGATATTACAGTAATGGAAACATCCAACTTTCATTATCATGCAATAAAAAACTAAACCTGATCGTATTATTGCAAGTCCACAATCCGCCCAACCCACTGTTCTTACTGTATTGTGGGTACCCCCCCCCCCCCAATAAAAGCGGTGGTAAAAATCCCTACAGCTAAAAATCCCACTGCCCCCCCCCCCATGCCATGGTTCTGATGTGTGGTGATTGTGTTGTCGTCTTTTGATGTGGAGAATGTGTAGTGACCTGCCAACAACTGTGGAAAGCCACAAAAACACATGTTGCAAATGGTGATTTCTGTTGCCTTCCATAACCATTTTGCCGCTAATGTGTACTCAGTTATTGACGATTGTCGAATGTCGCATGGAAACATATGTCGCAAAGTGTTTTATATGTCGACCAATGTGTGGTGAAATTTAGATTTTGTAGAATGTCTCCAGAATAAACTTTGTCGAACAGCCACTTTTGTAGCAGCTGATTTCGTCTTTTGTAGAGTAGTGTATACAGGCCTTTATACTAGTGTCCCACTGGCGAATTTTGGCCTGCGACAAGGGACGAATGAAAAAATCGTAGCTCTTCGTAGACTGTCGTCTATGTTCGCAGTGATTCTCTGGCTCCATGATCCTATGCAAAACACGTTAATGCTAGATATCGCAGCTTGTCGAGGGAATATCGCAGACTTCAGATTCGCCCCTTGTCGTGGGAAAAAGTCGCCAGTGGGACACTAGTATAATACTAGTGTCCCACTGGCGACTTTTTCCCACGACAAGGGGCGAATCTGATGTCTGCGACATTCCCTCGACAAGCTGCGATATTTAGCATAATGTGTTTCGCATTGGATCATGACGCCAGAGAATAACTGCGAATATAGACGACAGTCTACGAAGAGCTACGAATTTTTCATTCGTCCCTTGTCGCAGGCCAAAATTCGCCAGTGGGACGCTAGTATTAGGAGGGCGAATCCCCACGAACTAGAAAAAGTGAAAAAAAATCCTGGCAATTCGTATTGGGCTCGTGGTGGATTCTCCGTCATTCGCCGTCATTCTTGGCCAGTCTCAGAGGGGCTTGGTCCAAGCACGATTTATTTTTCATCGTACTGCATTCCTGCTGCATTCTTGGAGCCAGTCGTGGCGATTCGCATATATTCGTGAACATTCGTAGGGTGGTCGTAGTGAGGCGCGATTGACCTTGAATCCAATACGCATACGCCACGAAGCACCGCGAATTAGCACGAATCCGTACGAATTAGTGCGATTGAGCACGACTCCACTACGAATGAGTGAGAACCGTGGGAAGACTGCCCGCGAATGGTGGGGAGTGTAAAAATAGTACTGCATTCTCGGTCAATCGTACTGCGTTCGTACTCAATCGTAGTGAGTTCGTACTGCGATCGTATACATTCGTGGTGATTCTTCATCATTCCTACCCCAAAAATAATCCCACAGTTCGCGGGGATTCGCCACAGTAGTCGCCACAGTGTGGGAGGGACTTTTGCTCGGCACCATTCGCGGGGTCCTCCCACGGTTCTCACTCATTCGTAGTGAAGTCCTGCTCAGTCGTACTGATTCGTAATGGAGTCGTGCTCATTCGCGGTGGTTCGTGGTTTGGACCGCGAATGTTTTGAACATATCAAAACAGTCGCACCCCTCTGCCGGCGAATGAGGGAGAATTCACCAGGAGCACAATACGAATTGCCACGATTTTATCACTTTTTCTAGTTCGCGGGGATTCGCCCTCCTAAGTCGCCACAGTGTGACCTAGGCTTAAAGCCCCTGTCACACTGTGGCGACTATTGTGGCGAATCCCAGCGAACTGGGGGATTGTTTTTGTCGTTGTCATTCGCCTGTCTGGGGCCCGGTCTGGACCTATATACACGAATGCCCTAAGATTGTGGTACGCATGCTGTACATGTAGGTATTTTGTAAGATTGTCGTAGGTATGTCGGCGACGGGAGTAAGATTGGAGTGAGGAGGAACAAGAATCATTACGCATGTAGTACGAATCAACTTTGTACGAAGCTAGAAGAATGGAGTAGGAATCATGAAGAATCACCACGAATGTATACGATCGCAGTACGAACTCACTACGATTGAGTACTAACGCAGTACGATTGATGACCTAGAATGCCGAACGAACGCGACTATTTAAACCCCTGTCACACTGTGGCGACATAAGAGGGCGAATCCCCACGAACTAGAAAAAGTGAAAAAAATCTTGGCAATTCGTATTGGGTTCGTGGTGGATTCTCCGTCATTCGCCGGCATTCTTGGCCAGTCTCAGAGGGGCTGCGACTGTTTTGAAATGTTCAAACATTCGCGGTCCAAGCACGATTTATTTTTCATCGTACTGCATTCCTGCTGCAATCTTGGAGCCATATGGGCGGTTATTTCCGCAGAATTAGACGTGCCTGTCGTGCGAGTGAAGCAGACGTAGAAGTGTTTGGTGTGTGTATGAAGCAAACATCAGAACTGTGAAAATAATATCAATGTCCATGAAAAAATCATATGTCAACGTGAAAAATATCATATGCGTCAATCAGACGTTGGGTGGCGCTGCAGTCGATTGCAGCGCCACCCAACGTCTTCACAGCGCATAAGAAATTTTTCTCGTTGACCTGTGATTTTTTCATGGCCATTGATATTTTCCTCACTGCTATGTGTTTACAAACGAATTCATCGACTGCAGCGCCACCCAACGTCTGATTCACGCATATATGATATTTTTCATGTTGACATGTGATTTTTTTCTACTACCGTACACATGCTACACGTCTACGTCTTTCTCACTCTCACGACATGCACGTCTAATTTCTGCGGAAATAACTACGGGTGGTTATTTCCGCAGAAATTAGACGTGCTTGAAAAATCATAATGTCAACGTGAAAAATTCCTTATGCGCTGATAAGACGTTGGGTGGCGCTGCAATCGACTGCAGCGCCATCCACGACTGGTTAACGCATATGATATTTTTCACGTTGACATATGATTTTCTCATGGTCATTGATATTATTTTCACAGTTCTGATGTTTGCTTCATACACACACCAAACACGTCTACCTCTGCTTCACGCACGCTACACTCACGTCTACGTCTGCTTCACTCGCACGACAGGCACGTCTAATTCTGCGGAAATAACCGCCCATAGAGCCAGTCGTGGCGATTCGCATATATTCTTGAACATTCGTAGGGAAGTCGTAGTGAGGCGCGATTGATCGTGAATCCAATACGCATACGCCACGAACCACCACGAATTAGTACGATTGAGCACGACTCCACTACGAATGAGTGAGAACCGAGGAAAGATCCCCCCGCGAATGGTGGCGAGTATTGCGTTCTCGGTCAATCGTACTGCGTTCGTACTCAATCGTAGTGAGTTCGTACTGCGATCGTATACATTCGTGGTGATTCAGGCGAATGACGACGACAAAAAATAATCCCCCAAGTTCGCGGGGATTCGCCACAATAGTCGCCACCGTCTGACAGGGGCTATTGTCGTGATTGGTCGTGATCATTCTTGCTCCCGCGCCTCACTACGACCTCCCTACGAATGTTCAAGAATATATGCGAATCGCCACGACCGGCTCCAAGAATGCAGTAGGAAAATGCACTACGATGAAAAATAAATCGCGCTTGGACCGAGAATGTTTTGAACGTTTCAAAACAGTCGCAGCCCTCTATGACTGGCCAAGAATGTCGGCGAATGAAGGAGAATCCACCACGAGCCCAATACGAATTGCCACGATTTTATCACTTTTTCTAGTTCGTGGGAATTCGCCCTCCTAAGTCGCCACAGTGTGACCTAGGCTTAAGAATCCATTCACGCGAATTTCCAAATTTTTTGGTAACCGGCGATGAACATGTGACGTCATCATCTGGGCCATAAATTATTCTCAGGGACGACGCTGCACAAAAGTGAATTTAGCCCATTTCGCTCGCTGAATATGTGATGTCACCGATGCTGAATCGGTTAATGTCGTCCTGGGTATACCTCATTATTACCCAGGGTAATCCTTTTTGTTACCCAGGATCGTCCTGGGTACAAATAAGGTACCTTAGGCCACACTTTTTATATTCTTTGGTTCACGGGCGCCTCTTTTGTAAACTCAGGTACGGAGGGCGAAATAAAAAAAAAATCCTGTTTTGGTGTTTTTTTTTATTTTGCGGTCTTGTTTTGTCCATTTCATGATGTCGGAGGAAATAGAAAAATTTAAAAAACACTATTTTTAAAGAAATAAACTTTACTGAAACATAGAACATACAACTGCAGTCCACTCTCGTTTAGACTAGTATCACACCCAGCAGTGGACAGATGCCAGAGAAAAAAAACCCTTCTGCATCTAACATCAGTCTCAAAACAGCAAAATTAATACGAAATGACACGGGTTGGCCATAGTTTAGACTAGTAGTATCACACCCAGCAGTGGACAGATGCCAGAGAAAAGAACCCCTTCACCATCTATTGCATCAGTCTACTCTCAAAACATCGAAATTACGAAATGACACAGGTTGGCCATAGTTTTAATAGACTAGTATCACACCCAGCAGTGGACATATGCCAGAGAAAAGAACCCCTTTTACATCTATTGCATCAGTCTCAAAACATCGAAATGTCCGAATTGAAGCAGGGTGGACGTTTTATGTCTTCCTCTTCTTTGCCATCTGGTTGGCATTTCTGGTGCTTGGTTTGAGCCCCTTGTTGAAGCAGGCAGCACATATGGGGCGAACTATAGCATACTGTTGTCTCAGATTCTGCATGAAAGCATTGTCCATTAACTCATCCTTGGTACCACAGTGGAAGCAAATGGGATCAAATGCAGTGGACACAGCTGAAATATAAAAAGAAGTATTGAAGAATGTTCTACATTTTCATCATATAAAAATAAACCCTGAAAATCAAGTGACTGTGAAGGCAGCAAGCTCTTACAAGAATAGTATGTGGTCTCTATAGGACAGTTGCATGATAATCCTTCCCTGACAACGATTTTTTCGTGAAGAGTGTTTCCTGGTGGGAATAAGCTTTGACCACAGGTGAATGAATGTTCTTCAATACATCTTCTCAGGCTTCTCTTATCTACTTCAGTAAGCTTGCTGCCGCTGTATAATGACCCTGGGTTTCTCACATTCCACACACTGGACAACACTCCGGACTTTTGCTGCAGTAGAAAAGGATATAAGATGCTACAGGACAACCAATCACTTTAGGAAAACATGGCCATCATGCTTAAATCAAAAAATACAAAATTCCTTACCAGCTACAAGTAGCCTTTCATTCTTTTTGTCAGCCGCTGTCTTTGAAACTTTGTTGGAAAGTGATGGCCTGTCCTTGTCTGTGGTAGGTGTTCCGTATACATCTGCGAATGGCTTGAACTTCTTTGTCTCCTCATCTAAAGTTGGATCGGGTAGGAAGTGCAGGTCTGAGAAAACATCAGGTGGCATCCGAACAGGGCAGAGTTGGCAGTAATTGCAGGCTTCTTCAATGGGGCACTTCTCGATCTGAAATGGGGAAAGGCTTCCTGAGAGTATATAAATACAAATGTACAATACTGAATAAAGTCGATTTCATGTATATCTGCCTCAGTTTATACAAATACCAACCTGGAATGAATAATGACGTTCTCTGCAGTGTTTCTGCATGAAGGACTCAAGCTCTCTGATGTCTTTCAAATTCAGTTTGAAGATGTCTTTTCCCATCACTTGATCTCCCCCAATGACAGCCAGATTATCCTTTATCTCCAGCTCGACATCATCATCTGATGTGGGTTTCAGGACAACAACATGTTCACCCTTGTACTTGAGCCTGGAAATGCGTTCCTCTAGAATGTTCATCACTGGTTCCATGGCCTTGGTGTACTCATCCTGCAGACCTGGGTATTTCGTGGCGGAAGAACGAACATTCTTTATACAAGACTGGGCCTTCACAATCGTTTCCAAATGTGGTGATTCCAATTCTTCTCTTGCTAAGGCCACGTTCTGCAAAGCAAGATTGAGGAGGGACATCGAGCGTTCTGCTGGATTCATGAAGCTCTGGGATGGAGCTGTTCTGGCATGTACATAGAGGTCAAGATCCAAGCCAATAAACAATGCTATTGCAGCAAGCTTCACACTCTTGAAATTGGTTCGATGATCAGGCCCTCCATCCGAAAACTGGAAAAGTATGGACTTGTCCATGTTGATCCCATCTTCAGATGTCAACTCGCGAAGGTGATGCATGGTCTCGGTAGCATGCCTAAAGGCATTAGACGCCTGAAATATTTTGTCTTTCAGTGTCACTACCACCTTACAGTCATAAAAACTGTCTGATGGATCATCTGGAATATTGACGAGTTGAAGTACTGAGGGAATGACTCCTGCTAATGTTGGCCCCTGAACCGGAACAAGAGAAGAATTATGGGTCCTCACCCCAGTGGATACAGCCTTGTGAGGTTCACCAATTGGCACAATGGCCTTATCGTCGACGCAGATCATTTGAGTGTGCCTTTCAGGTTTGATGCCGTTGTTTTCATGTACTTGAACTGGCTGGCACAGTAGTAGGAACTTCATGTTCAGCCCTCAGGACACGTTGCTGGACAGCAAATTTGACCTTGAAGCGCCCAGTGTATTGAGCTGCACATTTAGTATAAGGGTTGGAGGGCCAAAACTGAAGCAAGAGCCAAGAAGGAGATGGAAGTGCTGCATTTGGTGGAAGTCGTGACGCAATCTGATCTCGGAGATAGCATAAGGCAGAAACATATGCTCCTCTTGGCGCCTTTCATCTACAACACTACACTCTTCAAGATACTTGGACAGTTCATCCCAGAAGGGGTCCAGCCTAGAATCGCAAGGACGACCGTTGTTTTTTCTAAGATCGAAGAAAAGATCGGGATCATCCGAGTCAAGGAGAAACTTTGCCACGCGTTCATTAGTCCGGCAGCAGATGGGTTGAACCGTGCAATGCGGTCTACAGAAGATTTTTTGTTTGATTTAAGAGAGTTGAATATGTAGTTTTAGAATCTGCCTGATGACACATTGGCATCCTTGGGCAATCTTAGTTATTTCGGTTTCCATGGCAACGGGGAGTAAAAACCGTGAAATTTGTTTAATGCCGAATATTTTGTACTCAGGTGTGCTAATGTTTCAGTTTGAAGGTGGAGCCATATCTCATATTATGCCCGCTAACTTCTTGGCATGTTGCCAATAAATAAAAAGATCAAGGTCATTGGATAAAGTCAAGGTCATTTCAGAATTTTCGTTTTTTTTTTCAACGAAAAATTACTCCAGTAAATCTAGGAATTAACCGGGAACAAATTGCAAAAGAAGGATTTTTTGGTTTTGAATCTTTTATTAGGTCACCGTGGGCATCATATCCAAAATAGAACAAAATCGGACTGCGGGAACCCACTTAATTTGCATATTCAATTTTGTGAACTGACTTCAACGTTGTACGCCGACGGACTCAACAACTGAGCTCTGTACAGGAGAGTGAGACCCGATGTACAGCTAACAGCTATGGTGTCTCGGAACCAGACAAAAACATTCTCAATTGTTTTTAGTCCTTATGTACTGAGAGACCACGCTTTTTATATAAATTAACACAAAAATGGGTCAAAATGCATAAAACGTCAATTTCAATTAGGTAGCTGCTTAAAACTTCCAAAGAATAGGCTTATTTGATTCCGAGGTACCATATTTCTATCTGTTGGTAATACATTTATGAGGTTTAAATCCAACCATTACAAAGTTAGCTGTACATCAGGTCTCACTTTCCTGTACAAAGCTCAGTTACTGCATCCGTCGGCGTCCAACGTTGAAGTCAGTTCACAAAACTGAATATGCAAATTAAGTGGGTTCCCGCAGTCCGATTTTGTCAGATTTTGGATATGATGCCCAAGGTGACCTAATAAAAGATTTTAAAGCAAAAAACCTTCTTAAATTGCAATTTATTCCCGGTTAATTCTTACACCTACTGGACTAATTTTTCGTTGAAAAAAAATTGTATATTCTGAAATGACCTTGGCCTTATCCAATGACCTTGATCTTTTCATTTATTGGCAACATGCCAAGAAGTTAGCGGGCATAATATGAGATATGGCTCCACCTTTAAACTGAAACATTGGCGCACCTGAGTAAAAAATATTCGGCATTAAACAAATTTCACGGTTTTTACTTCCCGTTGCCATGGAAACCGAAATAACTAAGATTGCCCAAGGATGCCAATGTGTCATCAGGCAGATTCTAAAACTACATATTCAACTCTCTTATATTCAACAAAAAAATCTTCTATAGACCATATTGCACGGTTCAGCCAAAAACCGGGGTTTCGCTGCCGGACTACATCCATCTCTGCAACCTGAACACTTTCTGCAGCTGCTTTATCCCCGGTGAGGAATTTCCATACATCCCTCAAGATAGCAGGTTTAACACCTGCACTTCCAGAATACTTGTCAATGAATTCTTTCCGCATGGCTCTTGTGGTGTACAATGGAAGGCTTTCTCGAATACGATTCAGTACAGATATTGTTTCAGCATCACTCCGCTCATCCTTCTCTTTGACTTTCCAAACAAATGTAAGATTTCCGAGGGCATTGCCATGATGGTAGGAATATAGTGCAACAGGATACGGAAACTTCATGGCATCTATCCAGTGTCTTCTCCTATACCTATCGTCTGGCTGAAATTCTAACAGTGACAGGGGCTGGTTCACATCCATATCAGCAAGAGCAAGATGGATAGCTTTGGATATATCTTTGGTCACTTTTTTGTAAGATAACTGCAACTTTTGTAAGATAACGGCCATATTTTCAGATAACAGTGCCACGATTTCAGATAACCCTTGCCACGCGATATGATAATGCAACTTTGTGTAAGATAATTATGTTCCAATTGGTCATGGTCCCTGTGGCAAAAAAACGTCAGATAACGAAGCAAGCCACAAATTCAGATAAGAGATCACTGGCTGCCGTATTTTCAGATAATTGACAATCTAAAAATGGGGAAAAGCCACAATTTCAGATAAGGAATCGTCGAAAAGATGATTAAAAACCACAAATTCAGATAATGTTCAGTCCCTTGTTACGGCATATAACGCATGTAATAATGAACACAAATGGTTACGCTGACGATATTAGGTCGAGGTAATGAAAGTCACGTTGCGGTATGGACGGTTTATACAGGGGAATCCAACAGTGGTCAGGAGATTTTCCTGTGGGAACTATCAGTCACTGCTGAGGTTTTGCCAGAGGAGCTTTAAAAAATCAAACATCCGAAGCCCCTCAGGAGAGTGATTCAATCCCGCCGGAGGTGATTCACTCCTGCTCTTTCAAGTCCAGACCGAAGAAACTTCGAAACCGTTGTAACGTTTTTTAGTGAGGCCCGTGTGCCGGTGTGACATTACAATTGATTGAGGCAATAAATTGATGAGCTACACACAGAGAAACAGCGAGTCCTGTCCCAGTTTTGAACAATGGGAATCACACAGAAAAATGGCCACACTGAAAAACGTTACACCGTGTCAGAGCCAGAGAGGCATCATCTTCAGCGGAAGGGGGAGGCATTTACTGTTGCTGCTTTAGCCTGCTTCTATTCTTTAAGTTAAACGTTGCAATAACTGCTCAACTGTTAAAAGTTTCTTTCATGTTAGTTGTGCATGAGCTTCCCCTCGCCCTGCTGAGGAGTCCATTGGGAGCATGCAGTCTTTGAGAAGTGAGGTACAGTATGCGCATAACAGCCAGCCAGTCAGCCATATCAAACTACAAGTATATAAATATGACATATTGATGTGCATAACAGCCAGCCAGTCAGCCAATCGGCATATATTTCGATGATTACAGCGGAATGGAAGTAGAAAAAAAACATCATGTATCTTTGAATTATCTCTTTTCTGGGATATCTTCTAGAAAGTACCTGAGGAAGACCCCCGTTGGGGTCAAAAATTAGCGAAATTCGGAGACGACTTTTCATATTATATCATTTTGAATGCCTCATGCGTTGGTCCGTGGGTTCGAATCTGGTAGGAAGCAATGTCTTTCACCTTTGAAATCCGATTCTCTTTCATATTTTGAATTATCTCGTATATTTTGACCACGATATAAGTGCAATTTTCACGTTATCCTTCCAAATCTATCAAGATTATGTCCCGATTTCGCATTATCATACAAAATATCGGCAACATTATTGTTGAAGCGGGTGTTCTACCTTTACGCACACTACAGCCGTCCACGTCGCTCCGTCGCACCGCAGCAGGCAGGGCAAACTTGCTTCAGCAGAATATCTTCAGCACGTCTTTCTCCTTGGAAGGCTTCGTGTGTTCTCCCAGTCATTCTGTAGACCATAATCCGCCCAGCCCAAGTTACATAATAGGTAATCAGTTAACGAGCCACGAGTGTATTAAGTATACCGGTACTATACAATGAGACCAACTCAGCGCGGGGCTCCCGATGGGGGCCACCTCAGCCGTGTCGACGAGATCAATATATGGAGCGCCCGCTCCTACATTCCCCCTTTACGTAACGTTTTGCAGGGGAGCATCACATGAAAATTCAGCAACAGCAAGACGGATGGTCCACTTTGAAACCCAGCAGTAGAAGGTATATACATGATAATAGGAGGTACCGGTGTTCGTAATTCACAAAAAAGGGTAGGGAATAAGCCAGGTTAGAACGGGCAGTAGGACTGGCAGTGGCCTATCCAAGTCTACGGTGTTCGCGCCGGCTGTCAACTAAAAAAACTGAGGCAAGATGGAACCCGTAACAGGACTGGCAAAGGCCTATCCAAATTACAGAGTTCATGCCAGCCTCCCAAGGGGCAATTCAGTCACGTCAAGTGAAACAGAGAAACGGAACCATCCGACTGGCTGCCAAAAAAAATAACACAATAAAATCCATCACCACATATCACCCCCTCTTTTCTCCTTTACTCTCGTCAGGAGGGAGATGATCGCATGTTCAAAATACTAGAAAACATTTTATATTAGCACGAAACAAGATAACGCATCCACAATACATGATTAAACGCTGTGAGCAATGACGAAAGTTCCGAAAGTGAAAGACATGAATTTCTACAAGGCTCATTTGGATGAACGAAAATGATATTAACACAGGTGCCACAAAATAAATAAATAAACCCTGATTAGGTAATCAGGAAGGTGAGGCACTTGGTTTGACATGGATGACACTTACAAATATTTAACCTTTAGATGTTATACAGACGGGCGACGTTCGTCTCCGCAATGTGTAGTAGAACCTGTGAGGGAATTTCCAGTAGTGTAGCAAGCTTAGGCACAACTTTATGGAAACTCTTCCTTGGCGTGTTGACGTATTTCGGCAGGTACGGCGCATCGGACTCGAGAACAAGGCGGTTGAGGGGAATGTGAGGTACAGTTTCTTGCAAAGTAGAGTTCTTTAAAACAAGTGACGAGATACCGGTGTAGGAATTGGGACAGGTACTGATCCAGGAATCTAGAAGGTTGCGAGTGCCACAAAAACAATGACAGTGAATTGGAACATCTGTTATAGCCAGGGCTTTCAACTTGGGGAGTATGATGTCAGATGCGGAGCCATCCCCTGCATCCCTGCAGTGGAATATGAGGGTCTTCTTATATTTGACGGCCAGAGGAAGCACCTTATCTAGGTAAGCAATCTGTCTTCTGCGCACACAATCCAGGTTCGGAACACAAGGGCGGACACAGCGACAATTTCCGGTTAGGTCGATACCCACTTCACCAATAGCGACACAGCGAGGATGATCCAAAAATTCTTCACATGATGGAGAGTCTACAGTGGCCAAATGGGGATGTACACCTACAGAGAAGTACAAGGCAGGGTTCTCGTCTATTTGTCTTCTAAGGAACTTCCAGTGGGCGGGGAAAACGTAGTTGGCGATACCAGATATCATACAAAAGCCGTTGTCGTCAGGTGTGAGAAGTGCGCTGTTGAGGTTATGTTTGTACAATAAATCTAAATGGAAGTGAGCATCTGTGAAATATCGGGCAATGTTACTTGTACGAACGAGGATGACATTAAGATCCTTGAATTGGTCTCGCTGGTCTTCATTTAACAAGGAAAGGAGCCCGAGGACAGATCTCCAGTTGATAAGTGCTGCCGTACAGGATGGGGGTGAAAATGAGAAAGCATAGTCGCTCTTGTTACCCATGGCTGCAGCTAGCGTCTTCCAATACACCAGATTGTCGGGGGTTATACTTTCCGGAAACGTCTCAGGAAATAGCTCCTTCTCCGTAACAAGACGCAAGAGCTCCTCATCGTCATCCAAGTCCAGAGCTTCTTTAAAAAAACCTAAGCAACGCCGAACTAGGTTCAACCAAGTTGCAAAATCATGGTCAGCATCGCGTGAACAAGAGGAATGTTTAATGCGAAGTAAACGTTTGGTGCCCACTTGCTCCTGACAGGTGAAACATGCGGTGGTATACCCCAACGCCCAAGGACAGTGACAACGCCAAACGTGACGATCCAGATGACCATTCAAACCCGCCTGACAGAGGGGACAAGTTCTATTCCTCCGTTGCTTCTTACGAGGCGGCTCAGATTCAGCGGGCTCTTCAGGGTCATAGTCCGGGACGAAGTCAACTTCAAAATCCATATTCCTAAATAATCAGTGGAAATATAGTGATATAGAGTTACTTGAATATCGAACGTTAGTAGTAATGGGGCGTAGGCCAAACAACAAGTCTGGCAACGGCCTAACATTGTTGCGACACTGGCGCAGAAGCCCGAACACAAACATAGGGGAGTGAAGTCGTCCCTTGAACTCAACATAAAACAAAGTTACATTACCTGGACACGCAAACTATTGAGTAAACACAAGCAGAGTTTGAGGTTTCCAGAACCCAAAGGGACTGGCTACGGCCTATCCCAATGTGCTCGGATTCCTCAATGTAGAAACAACTGAAACACGGTGGCAGAGGCGCCGAGAGCAGTGAGAACTGGCTAAGGCCTATCCTACAATGTCCTCGACGAAACTAGCCAACACGAAGTTTTGTGTGCAAGATTAAAACATGAGTTTCAGGGTTTGCATGTCCAAGTAACGGCGTGATCAATAACCATATGCATTATTTTGATCCTTAATCTTATACTTAGTAATTACTTGGTTTAACGACATTTCACTCACTATATACATTAAAACTTATGACATGTATAATATGACACTGTGTACTGAGAGTCTCCCCATCTAGTACTATGAGACGTAATCTCTCATCCAATGAGGCTTTCCCAGCCTTCGACCAGCCCTTGTCGTTTGGGCCTCACTGAATAGGTTTGGGAGCTCGTCACCCACAAATTCTAGAGACACGGTGTCTAAAGTATCTCCCACCGAGAACTCATGCGACAGAGGTTCTAGCAGGTGAGTCTCTTGCAATGGATCATCCTCGTCTGTTGGTTCTTCCGGGATGGAGGGGAGAACCTCAAACTTGGCACTTGTTCGTTTTGGTCGTCTTTCTGTTTCACAAGGGGCAGGAGTGTCAATGTCTCCAGTGAAGAGTTCATGCCTGACCCGCCTCAGCCATCCAGGTAATATTCTGTCGTGGCACGGTTTAAGCTTGTCATGGTGTATGAAGGCTTCCCGTTTAGGGAACCGAACCTTGTAAATTGGCGGTCGTGCCTCAACGATCAGATATGGACCCTTCCAGGGGGGGGGGGGGGCAGTGTTTTGCTCACTCCGATCCTAGTGGTATCATCCAACTGGTAAACCACATCTCCAGGGGCGTAAGTACACTCTCGAAGCCGGACATCATAGTCCTTCTTTTGACGCAGTTGAGCACTCTGGAGAGTTTCCCTTGCTAGGTTGTGGACTTTCCTCATCTGTCTCTCCAATTCTCTAACCCATCCCGGAGGTTCAGCTTGGGTGGGCCTGAAGTGCCCCAGCATTAGATCTACAGGCAGCATCACTTCTCTGCCTAACATAAGGCGATTCGGGGTAAAACCTGTTTGCTTGTGCACAGTTGCGTGTAGGGCCATTGTCAGTAGTGGTAATTCGTCATCCCACGTCTTAAAGTTATCTTCAATATAACAACGGATCATTCCCAGAATGACGCGGTTGTACCGTTCAACCTGTCCGTTCCCTGATGGATGGTATGGGGTTGTCCGGGTCTTGGTGATCTCCAGAAGATGGCAAAGCTCTTGGAACAATTCGCTTTCGAATTGACGACCTTGGTCTGAGTGGATGTA
>NMRB01004033.1:15218-28017 GCA_002633025.1 Notospermus geniculatus | reverse complement strand
GTGTTTTACGTCATCATCCCGTCTCCTTTCTTACGGAGACTGCGTTACGTCATGGTTTGTATTTCATTTTTCCGTCAGGGCCGACGCTATAGCATTATTGGCCCTGGTAAGTACGGAGGAGGCCATCACAAGCTACTCATGTTCCTCACTTGGATGGGGTATTTTACTTGCCCTTGCAAAGACACAAGGTACAAGGCACCACGGCTTACTGTCCCATGCGACGGACGTGAAGAGCCGGGAATGAAATCCCATATGGCCCGGGCTGGGTTCGAACCCGGGACATGTCGCTTGCTAAGCGTCATGCTTTGAGCTTTGCGTCGTCACTTTCATGTTTGAACCGCATGTCTTCAGTCATGTCAGTCGTGTCAGTCGAAGCATCTATCGCCTGTCTTTGAATTCAGGAAATATACTATAGAACCACATTGTAATGTACCGAAACATGTATTAAATGCTGTTAAAGAGATTTCTGTCTTTGTCCTGAATCGTCATCGGATGTACCCCAACCGCCGAGTCAAACCATGAAAAGTTGGAGAACACTGAGTCACTAGCAGTGAAGGCTCTCTTCCCGTAGACTGGTCGTCGGCATTTTATATCCGGTTCAGCAATATTCGTCTGGCGTATAACATAGAAACTCATTCATCCCGTCGCCCATTAATGTTAAACTGACCAGTGACAAGCAATAAAAACAATGGTGGTTCTCTAGTTCACTTAGATTAATGGCGAGTCAATGATGGCCATTTAGGTCGGGCCTGCACTGCACCATGGGTAATACGTATTCCGTTCATGATTAGGCAAAAAAAATAAATGTTCTGTTTCTGGTTTCACGTGTATTTTTTATTTTTTTTGCAAAAGTTTTTCATTTCATAAAATGTATTGTGTTTCTCGGTGGGAGGCCTTTAACACGTTGACTGCCAGCTACGAGCATACTCGTAGTCGCTGATCTCCTCCCCATTGCCAGCTACGAGTATACTCGTACTAGGGCTAAAGCATTTTCAGTTAATGTTGATAAGCTTGGCAATGACGAAGAGCCTTCCAATGATCATACTGGCAGTGGGGATTGACCAGGTGCATGGGAACACGCTAAGAGGGCGTACCGCTATGACTCGAAGTTGGCAATATGAAATGAAATGGCTCACCTGGGTGAAGGTGCCAGAAAAACAAATGACAAATGTTAAATCAAAATGTTCCAGGGTCATGTATCCTCATTAGATGCACCTGATAAAAATTTGGAGACAATCCAGNCAAAATATGTCTCCTAACTACTCCAATGTGGTTTGTTAGGGAATAAGGACAATAACCACTTAAGAAATACAACCTCCTTAGAGCTCTCTGCAGTGTCGTCGTCCGAATGCAGAAGTTTTCTTAGGTGGTTAACCACCTAAGAGAAAATGACCACCTAGGAGTCCATTCAAGATGAAAATAACCTCCTAAGCCCCCATCTGCAAACACGGACGACGACGACGGACGACGACGGACGCAGACCCACGACATAAGCTCACTCCAGGTGAGCTAATAACTTGAAACAGGTCTGGGGGTCATGGCAATGGCAGATGAAAATGATATTTTGGCCATGGCAGCGAACGTGTTAAAGTTTTGAAGTTGACACTGCTATTGTCTATCGGTCACCCATTTTGGAAGTAGATAGAAATGATAAAGCAATTCTACAGATGATTTTTAGCGACTTGCTTGTTGTAACTTATTTTGTTCACACCAGATGACGCGGGGGTCTAAGAAATCGCAAATTTCGTTCAAAATGAAGAATAAAAATTTCTTGACGTGCAGGGGTTAGAGCTGACGCACACGGAAACCAGAAACAAAACATTTATTTATTTTTTGCCTTACGGGTGTTTCGTAAACCTCGGGACAATTTGTCAGGCTGGCTAATGGAAAGCTAATGGCTAATACTGCCAAACAAAAGTGGCGAAAGGCTCTTTATTAGCAATGAATCATCGGGTAGCAACTGATGCTGATGGAATGGGTCACTCACCGCACCGACCAGCACGACGGATTTTCATAATTTCCCAATAAATAGCGGTCTCCTAAATTTGATTTATAACAGGAACTGAAACGACTACGCAACATCTTTGATTTGCGAAAAAAAGTCACGTTTGGAGTCTCCTAGTCGACTCTGATGAAATGTAGGAAACAATTTATTGAGTGCAAGATCAAACAGCTGTGCTATTTCCAGGTAATACCTCGTTATTTTGATTGTAATCAAGTTTAGCTTCCAGCATCGCATCTCATGTTCATTAATTCTTGCTTGAATTTTACAATCAGGTTATGGAATGTGACTAATGCATGGTTGATATAATTGGGAATGGTATAGCAAGAGCAATGATCGATGCTGTGTGAAGATTTCCTGTCTTAGATTAACCCATAGCCCATGCCGCCCTAAACCGCCCTGCCGTGAGCCACCTAGAAGACCACGCCTACTTTTTGACTAAAATCCCCAGCACCTCTAATGTAGAAATCAAAATCACCAATTACTGCTGGCAGTGCCACAATCCGCCATGTCTCAGACACCGAGACCGCCATAAACCGCCTTGACTCATTACACTGTTCTCTATTCAGTGGCATTTCATGGCGGTTCAGGGCGGTGAATGGTACAGATGGAATGTGCAAAAAAATAGGTGGCTTTATTGGGTTAACATGGTTAAAGAGGGCGCTGCTGTCGGCTAAGACCACAGGCGTGTGTCCAAGGGGGGTGCAGATGGCGCACGCCCCCCTTTCAGCCAACAAATATGTAAAATTGACCGTGAAATTCTGACATTTGGAGCAAATCATTGAAATTCACCACAGATTTCAATGTTTCTAGCACAGTGCGCCCCCTCTTTTCCGAAATTGTGGATCCGCCCCGGGACCAATCAAGATAGAATGCATGTGCATCAATCATACCTTCACTTCTTATGGGTTTGTATCAGGTACAAATCATCCTTCATACATCAAGTATGACCTATGCTTCATTCATGCATAAGATATGCATATATTATGCTCACACTATACATCAGGTTTGCATCAAACATGCTGCTTTTGGTGGGTAGGAGAGAAAGCACAACCCAGCCAGCGCAGGCCATAATCAGGTCAGCGATTGACATGATTTGGGAATTACGGCTTGTTAACACCCAGATTTCTGCGTAATTTGTGACTTTGCGTAACTGTAATCGGAGAAATGCCCGGAATTTATGACAGGTAGGCCAATGTTGTTTCCATCAAATCATGATTATTGTAGTATGTTATTGTTAGCAATGGATTCTTCATTTGTTTTCCCAATACACCACAGAATGCGGTTAACGTATCAGTTACGAGACTTGACATTGTTTGAGAGGAAGTGACATAGTACAATTCTCAGATCTCATCCAAGATATATAAGATTGGCCTACCACAACATGTTTGTGGTAGATATGATCGATTTAATACATTCAATGGAAACTGAGTGAGAAATCAGTGCTTCACGTTTGAAATCTGCAGGAGCTCAATCAGTTGAGCTCCTCAAAGGCTTGAGGAGAGCTGTTCACACTCGTGAAGGAGAGCTGTTCACACTCGCGTCCGAACTTCACATCTGATTCTCACCAGTCTATCTGGCCTGATGGCCATCTCGCCTGGTTTGAATCCACCACATTTCCCGCTTCTGAGGAGCTCAGAGCCTCAGCCAATCATCGGTGTGCGAAGGCTAATCAACGTGCCAATCACAATCCGTGTTACAAATGTGTGAAGGAAGAGTAGAGAAAGTGCCGAACGGCGAGTTGCTTCACGACTTGTGATTGGCTCGGAGGCGGGGTCAAGTAGGGGTCAGATTCATTTATAATTAATGCACGCAAAGGAGATGACATGATTCAGACAAGGCTAAAGATGCAGTCGATGGCCTTGTTTGGACAAGATGGAACTTCAAGGATGCCAAGGAGCGCAGTCAGTCGAGCTCCTCGGTGCAAGTTTGCGGGTGCGCAGGGGCGCGAGCATGATTGCGCCCTTCCCGTCTTACGTGAAGCACTGAGAAATGGAAGTTACGATAGAGTCTACTTAACTCATCTGCCCCCAGGTTTCAGCAGACAGCATATTCTGTCAAGTTTCCCGATGGCTGGGGGTAAGAATTGGAAGAAGTTTGAAGAAATACTCTTCCGATGGTTTGCAGGATAGGAATAGTTTTTAATTGACGCCACTGGATGTGACGAAAAGCTGACAAAAGATGCTGTCTGCTAGACTCTGAGGGTAGACGAGTTAAAGGGACGAAAAGTTACTGCACGCCGGCTACTAAAGTACTACCGTCTAACGACAGGTGACAGCAGGCGTTTTTCCCAAGAAATATTTCCACCGACTTTTTCAGTTCCAGAATCAACTACTAGATGGCGCATGCCATGAATGCGAAATGAAGCAGTCTAAAAATAGATCGTAGTCGCTATTACCTTGACAGTGTTATACTGGCACTTTTCGCATGAGTCCCTTTAATGCACTGAACCCCTTGCAGCTACTACAGTGAACCCTCGCTCTTACGAACCCTGATTTTACGAACGCTCAGATAATACGAACGCACGTCTGGCTCCCAAAATTTCATGACATGTATGTAAATCCTTGCTGTTACGAACTCTGCTTTAGTACGAACTTAACCCTTGGACCCCGAAGGGTTCATAATAGTGAGGGGGACTGTATATGGCACGGCTTGACCCGCCAGCCATGGAGGATTTCCTTTATGGCCTAGTGGTTAGTGTGTTGGCCTCGGCGCTAGAAGTTAAGCAACATAGATCGCGGTCACTACGTGGATGGGGTGACCGGCACGCACAATACATCTGGCAGACCTTCCCAGTCGAACCTGGAAAGTATAGTTCGGCACTGAGATGCAGAGTGGCGCTAAGTGACTCGAGGACGAGTCATCTCTGTCCGAAGGGGGAGATGGTGCATTGAACCCCTTGCAGCTACTATATGGCACGGTTTAACCCGCCGGCCTTGGAGGATTTCCTTTATGGCCTAGTGGTTAGTGCGTTGGCCTCGGCGCTAGAAATTAAGCAACGTAGATCGCGGTCACTTTGGATGGGGTGACCGGCACGCATACAATACAGTTGATGGAGGGTTCATCTACCTCTCATGTCATAGACCTCTAGTAAATGGGCAGCATGACTCACATTCGCTGAAAGGGTAAATGTCGTCCTAGAAGGATTACCCAGGATCTCAATCTTCACTAAAACAATATCCTGGGTGTACTTTCGGTAGCCGACCATCACCCAGCATCGTAGTATGACACCTGGATTCGAGGTTGTCTCGCCCGTGGTCAAGTGACCGCTTGAAGAATGTCATGAACAGCTACACTCAACAAGTACCGTGGTGCGAGACCGTGAGATTCCACGGGATTTCTATATAGGACTCGTTCCCAGGCACTGATTGCAGATGCTTGGTGATGTTTGGCTACCGAAACTACACGCAGGGTATTGTTTCAGTGAAGATTGATATCCTGGGTAATCTTTGTATATACCCAGGACGACATTTACCCTTTCAGCCTCACATTCCATGCAAAAAGATATACATGTACATGTACCAACTTCCAACACGATACGTTCTCTTTCAGGAAGCATAGAATCTTTCATACCTCATAAATAGGGCATAAAGATCACAGGATTCAGACATATCAGAAACCTTACAACCACAGTATCCAATATCAAAAGGACAAGTATAAAACAGACGCGTTAGGTTACATATCCAGTGTATTTCTATCTGAAATATGAAGTATTTCTGACATCTCGTTCAACCTGTCGTATTGTAGATTGTGAAGCCGACACAACTGAGGACAATCGGTTTAAATCTTATATTGAGTTCCACACTTCATTTAATCTGCATCCATCAGGTCTGGGTCACGTATCCTCCCCAGTGTTATATCTAGGGTTTCAGAAGGGCATGGTGCAAACTTTGTGAAAAGGGCACTTCAACCAAGAAAAGGGCACTTTTCATTCGCGACATTTCTTCTAACGGAATTTGAGAAGCTTGTCAGTTAAAAAGGTCCCTATAACTCCAGTCAACAGCCAATTTAAGCAACTTTCTAAAAGGTGATATGACCAAAAGGGACCATGACAGAGGGTCTGGGGGTACTAAAACCTTTTAAAAAAGTTTTTTTGGGGGGCATGGCACCCAAGTGGGTTAAAAAGGGCACAGTGGTGCCCCCTTTTAGGGGCATGGCGCGGCGCCACTCTAAAATGGCCTAGATATAACACTGCTCCCACAGCAGGGCTTTGGTCTCGTTCCTCTTCATACACTCCACACAAAGCCCTGCTGAAATTGGGCTTCTCAGGCAAGCATGAGGCGGTCAGAAAACCATTGCCCAATCAGAATGCAGCATAATTATGACTCATAATAACAATCAAAATTAATAAGAATCGTTCCTATACATAGGAAGAACCTCTGTGATAAAATTCAGTCAATTTTGGAAAGATATAAGTGATTTGTAAAGCACAAAACTTTAAGGTCAAACGAGGTGAAACCACGAAACTCGTAGTTATCCAGCCAATACAGGGAGTGCAACTGGAGTATGGAACAGCCGCACCAGATTCACTGGATGTTCTATTTCAGCAGGGGTTTGTGTGAGCAGATGAAGAGGAGCGAGGTAAAATTAAAAACCCCTGCTGTTGGGGGGATGGGGGTCACGCCACACCGACCTCACAGAAGTTCTGTCAAAGAGAAAGCTTGAACAACACTGCACATCCAAAACTTTGACATTTGTTCTAACATAGAGCTTTGCAGATGATGTCAACACAGACAAATCTGCCATCTTGACAGTTATATTGATGATGTCAAATGACGTGATGATGTCAAATGACGTCATCGACCCACGTGGTGCACTTTGTTGTCAGCACAAGTGGAGTGCATGTGACTATGATGCAATCTACATGTGGCACACTTTGTCGTCGACGTCAGCACGGACGTGGCCCAGTCAAAAGTGACATCATAATGAGCCACTTCATAAGCTCTATATAGAGCTTATTTTTACAACCACGTCAGTGCATAAAATGACAACTTTTCAACAGTGTTTACAAATACATTGATTTTCACTTTAAAAACACCATTCACATTGGCGGACTTGAGGCTATCAAAATACCAGACCAAGTGGACTACATGTATAAAGAACACATCAATTACTTACAGTTATTATTATAGATAATTCGCTCTTATCATCAAGTACCCATCAGGCATTTAGAGTGCATTGCATAGAGGAAAGCACTGCTATAATGATTAATGATATAGAGCAGTATGATTGGGAGATTTTTAGTGGAACACAGGAACGGGGACAAATTCTCCACTGACATAACATTTGTCCGTACAACAGGACCTTGCCTAAAAGCCTTGCGCACTTCAGCCTTGCGACTGGAAGCAACTGAATGCAACAGTCGCTATCGATGTACGCGTTCCATCACATTGGTTACGACAGTGCGGCAACAAGTGGCACAACCCAGTCTTCAATCTGGAGCGCGCACATCGGACAGGCAATGGTACTGTACATGTGGAGAATGCTTACACAGAATTTTCGATGTCTTCCGATCGGACCACTCAGTTGTCATGTGATAAACATTCACGTGACCAGGTGTGCTCCACAAACGAGGAAATTCATTGCCATCGCACGTACATCGGAAGCCACTGAAGATGACTAGAAGCAACCGTTGGGAACGAGTAGAACCTGAGCAACTGGCTGGAATAAGTGGCAACGGTCAGCAATAGCATTGCCGGTGCGCGTACATCGACCTGTTTGAGCATCTGATCAGTTGCTGCTGGTTCCAGGTAGTCGCCAATGTTGCCGAAAATGCCATTGCCGGTTGTTGCTTCCAGTTGCAAGGCCGATGTACGCTAGGCTTAAGTCCTGCTCCAGTCCTATCTGGGATGACTGTTCTGTGTTTCCTTGGGCACAGACTTTCACTTCTTTATTTTGTTTGTATAACTCTTTATTCATCCGAAACTAACTCGGGCCACCTATTGGTCACTCGATGATGGGGATTCATCCAGATTCCATCGAACCATCATACTTATTGATAACTAAAGAGGTGTAAACCTCACTTGGGTGTTCAATGTACGATTTCACTTTTCGACATTTGCTTCACCTTGTGATGGTGAGGTTGTCATGGTTACCAACAATTCTCACCTTATTGGCAATATTATTAAGCTGGTCATTAAGCTATGTGTAGTATGTTCGTTAATTCTTCTCCAGACCCTAATTGTGTTATCAAAGATGTCTCCATCATGGTTGACAATTATGGATGATTGTTCCTCCTGGGGTCCGGCCGCACTGGGAAAGCAGTACAGAACGAACGCTACGAGAAGTCTCCGTCCTTGGGGTTAGTGTGCGGATCCAGACGGGGGCGCCCAGGGTGCACACCTCCTCTTTTGGCCAACAAATCTGTAAAATCTACCATGAAATTCTGGAATGTGGAGCAAATCATTGAAATTCACTGAAAATTTCCAGGAGGGGGTCAGGGGTAAATGNAAAAGCCCCCCCCCCCCCCCCCGAGCAAAAAGGGACAAAGCAAATTTTTCCTCTGAAAGGTTTTTTTCTGAAAAATTTCTTTGGGGGGAGGACCCCCAGACCCCCTTTGATTTTGCCCGCAAGACTCAATCAATTTTGCCCCCTAGGCCATAAACACTTCTGGTAGCTCGACTTGAAAGTGCCAGCCTGAAGAAGACCCCGGTTGGGGTCGAAAATTTGCTATATAAGATTCTGGAAATTGACTTCCTGTGACAGTGTATCATCATTTTGTGTGTCAATTTTTGTGCTTTCTCTTTCTTTGGATGCCTTAAGGCCATAAAAGCTAGCTATGTCCCTGATTTCAATGTTCCTAGCACAGGGTGCCCCCTCTTTTTACCAAATCCTTGATCCGCCACTGATGGACACGAAATCTGCAGAAAAATATTTCCCCACAATCACTGCAGTAGCATTCCACTGCACACAGCAATGTGCCACGTATGCACATTGATTGTTATTGACAGTAAAAGACTGTCTCAACATCTCACTTTGCATAAAGAAAACTGTTTTTTTCACCAGGAAATTGAGTGTTTACCCCAGCAGTACTTCCTCGTGCAGATCATTCATATGCTTTCTGCATCAATCATGAATGAATGACAAAATCAAATAAATCAATAACATTCCAATGCCGTCGTACTCAATCACTCATTGAATGGTACGGATAACCAATCAATAAACTGATCAATGAAAATTCAATAAGCAAGGATCCTGTATTGATGTTTTGTTATCGTGTGGGGACATCCCCAGCCAAGTCAAATAAATCGGTGTGTTTGGTTGACTCTCAAGAGATGGAAGGAGTTTTAAAATCTTACATCAATTGACTCTTACGGGGAAGGGATAGGCCTACCTAACAGATCGGCACATGCAGGCCTAGCGACGGTCTCAGAACTAAATCTATTGTGCGACAGCCCATAACAATAGCTTGTTGATCGACTCAGGTGGAATTCCCCACTTTTCCTGCGATTTTCGGTTTTGTTTTGCACTTAATTGCTCGATGATTTTTATGAAGTATCTGTTTTAATTGATAGTAAACTTTATAGTCCTCCAAGTGCCTATAGAGAGATTTTGGTGATATCCGAGCGAAATGTGAATCAGGGCATTTTTAGACCTTAATTAGTTTATAACGGGTGACTGAAATGATTTTTTTGAGAAAACTCTCTATAGGCACCAGAAGACTGCTTGTCTTTGTGTAATGGTATAATCCGGAACAACGCAGTCGGCAGCCAAGATTCAGAATATCGCCCCGAAGATGAAATTTTGGGGTCTAATTAAAAGTTAATTAATAACATTTAAGTAATGTTATTATTAACTTTTAATTAACTTTTACTCCATTCATCTCATTTTGAACCATCCCTCTTTCATACCGAACTCAGGGCTGCCAACCCTTTATCGTCCAACTGTGTACTCCTAGGTATAACTTAGTGTATTTTGGGGTCTAAAGTGTATTTTAAACTATACCTCAAAATTAGGTGTATTTTCCTTCCAAATAAGTGTATTTTGTGCTTCGTGCAGAAGGAAGACTAATTTTGCACTTTGGCATGTAAAAAATGACACTGGAGGCGATTTTGAACAAAAAAACAAAAAAAAATTTTTTCAAAAAAATTTTTTTTTGACATTTTTTTCTCCCCCTCCTTGACAATCCTGGCAGAATCCCTGATAAATAGCACATTCCTTATTCCACTATTGAAGTCGGGCTCTCAACAACAGTTAGGATGGCTGCTGCCCCTGGACAATTTTAGAGTCCATATTAGTTTTTGGTAATAATGGGTTAAAAAGCAACAAGTGTACCTATCCAGCTTGTGTAGGATCAGGAAGGGGTTAAACAGGATATATTTCCACAATAGCTAATGCCTATGCATTGTATACACCAAATGATTGACGTCAATATTCGTTCTACATCACATTAAATCACTCTTATTTCAGTGACAGTTTGAATTTCCCGCCTCTTGCAGGCAGAGCTGATCTGCTCAGTAAGGTGCTCAGATCGTCAAATTTGAAACACCATGTGTCGGTCTGATCCAGTGCGTCTGGCTGTGGGTGATGTCCTTGTGCCAACACAGAAACCCCCCAAAAGGGCCAAGAACTTCAGAGGAAGGTGTTGGGGATGGATTGGAGACTTTGAAGGAGAAAATTTCTGTTTCATTTTGAAGTTTTCGAAGCCTTTTGGGGAAGACTGTTCAGTGATCCCGATGAATCCCGCCGGCGGGACAGCGTACCGGGTGTAATTGGCTTTAGGGTTCAGGGGTACTGTGGTTGAAATGAATAAAAACCAAATGATTGAAAAGATTTTTAATTATTTACAGAAATTTATTCCTGCTTCATGGATTTGAAATCGTATTTTGGCAGGTTTTTGGGGTGTATTTTGGAAGCAATTTATCCCGTATTTCAACACTGCATATCGTACTGTCGTATTGATGGTGTCATTCCCGTATCAAATACGTGTATCCCGTATGGGTTGGCAGCCCTGCGAACTGTCCCCCTCGCACGTTGAACAAGGTTACCAACCTTGCACTAATCACGAGGCCCTCGACTTTCCAGCGATATTGGCATTCAGGTTTACTGCTTTTGACTGATAAAAACTGACAGATCTTCAGAGAGTGCATCCTATCCACTCCTCGTCAGCCTGAAGTAGTTCTGAAGACTCGAAAAGCTCCTTG
This sequence comes from Notospermus geniculatus, assembly GCA_002633025.1. Taxonomy (NCBI): domain Eukaryota; kingdom Metazoa; phylum Nemertea; class Pilidiophora; order Heteronemertea; family Lineidae; genus Notospermus; species Notospermus geniculatus. The sequence goes on along the minus strand of NMRB01004033.1, from coordinate 16,872 downwards.
TCTTCCTTGAACAGGATCTTCTTCTGGTATCAATCACTGATTGCTTCAAGAGAACTCCGTAGTCTGCATCCTCTTCCTCGCTCCAAAACTCATTTAGTAAAGGCAACACTTATTTTATTTATTGGTTTGCGGATCCGCCGCACATGAGTTTTCCGATTTTGGAAAATAAAAATAATTTGAGGACCGAAACTTGGTGTCATATGTCATATGACCTAGGGGCATATATGTACCAAGTTTCAGATCAATTACGAAACGTGCCCTTCTAACGGACAACGGACGCTGCACCATCGTATGAGCTCACCACAGGTGAGCTAAAAATGGCATTTTTTGCCACCGCCCACAAACTGATTATCCATTCAATAATAATAAAAATAGTAAAAAATTCTTAATTATTTTACCACCGACATGCTGGACGACCCTTGCCTGACAAAAACAATTCACAGCGGTTGTAACATTCATTCCCGTTCCCATACTTCCGAGTGTGCACACAATTAACACACAATGTACGGGAATGGGATTGAATGTTACATCCGCTGTAGAATAGTATGCACGGCATGAAGGCGCACATGGCCGAGGTCTGATCAAACATGTTGAAACAACAGGGTCATGAATTTTATATTTTTGTACATTTTTATTATTTTTATAGCCACCTGTTACATGTTTTGACAAATCTAATAAAAATAATCAAAAAATATTCCAATTATTTTTATGTTTATTTTCTGCCCTCCTGTCAGGGGTTTCCAGGGGAAAAATCTGTAAACCAACAAATAAAATAAGCGTGGCCTAAACGAGAATATCGGGCTGAAGTTCGACGAATGCACTGCAGGCAGGAAGATAAACCTCTTCAAGGCAGTGGACCTTGATTTTGCTCCCAGGAATGCTACACCCCTGCCAAAAATGTACTGCTTAAATGTGACTTAATAAGAAGTTTATGACTTATTAAGGCTGCAAAAAGAATTTTTTCATGATTTTCAAAGTTTAAGACCAAAATAAGGTGTAAATAAGAATTTACAGCTTATTAAGCCATAAACAAGAATCCCGATATTTTTAAGATGTATGTTAGGAGTAAATAAGGAGTACTTAAGTCCGAAACAAGAATTTGTGGCCCTGAACAGACATCCTAAAAGTTTAAGATGTAATTTAGTGGTAATTAAGTCATAAAATAAGAATTCACGATGGAAAAGTTTAAGTATAAGTCCCTGCTGTTAAAAATGTCCTAACATTAAGAATTCCTACACCAGCTATCTTATAAGTTTAAGGCTTACAAGAAATACTCCTTAAATACTCCTTAAATAAGCCTTCTTGTTGACCTTTACCTTGACATGTGACTTGATCATGTGATCTAACTGCCACCATAATTCAAAGTTTCATTCTGCCATTGTTCTGAATTCTCTGTGTTTTTTGCCAATTTTGCCATTATGTGTGCCTTGCTGCAATGGACAGCTGAAGGAGACAATGGAGGAATGACCACACTTCCCAAAAGCTGCAGGAAAGTGCCTTTATGATTGATGATGATGACTTGGCTTGGGTCAACAACAAACAAGAACAATGGATTGTGTGCTGTGTTTAATGTATGTAGTATGTGTACCGGTACTGTAGGCCTGGTCTGGCTCTCTGCCTCCTGGGGGGTTTCAGGGGGTATGCATGTCATGCT
>NMRB01004033.1:0-14261 GCA_002633025.1 Notospermus geniculatus | reverse complement strand
TAAGTAGTAAATAAGGCATATTTAAGAAGTAAATAAGGCATATTTAAGAAGTGACTGAACAAAGCGTATTTAAGAAGTAAGTAAGATGTATTTAAGCTGTAAAACCAATTCAGCTGATTTTGATAAAACAAGGCATATTTAAGAAGTAAATAAGGTGTATTTAAGTAAAATACAGCTTATTTATGACTGAGGCATTAAGAAGTAAATAAGGCATATTTAGAAGTAAATAAGGCACATTTAAGGAGTAAAACCTGTGCAGCTTATTTATGACTAAAATAAGCTGTAATTCTTATGCCTTGTTAAGACTTAAACAAAGAGTATATAAGAAGTAAACTGCCAGTTTGACTTTTTGAGTAAGGCTGAAATAAGTCATAAATAAGCCAAAAAGAAGGCTGTATTTTACTTCTTATAAAATTCTTGTCGTTCCAAATCCAGTCTTATTAAGGCTGTAAATAAGGAGTAATTTAAGGAGTAATTCTAAGCCTTATTAAGTCACATTTAAGAAGTATATTTTTGGCAGGGACGGTACTTTCGTGGAATGATCACAGCCTGGGCATTCTTAACAATCCTTCACTAGGTGATAACACAAGGCCTCCCTTCAAGAAGAAAGCTATATCAGGGCAGTAGACCAGTGCAGCCCTACCTAACTATAACTATGGTGGCTCGTTTAACCACGCATTTGACCCTAATCTCCAGCACTCCTGTGGGCATGAGTGGTTTCTCCCGCATCATGACAGTCTCTCCAGCCATAAGCAGATTTTTTGTTCATTACCCTTGTAAAACCTTCCGCATCCTGCTTTGCGCCAAAAAGGTAGCACGATTTTGTCAACTTCGTCGCGATCTCACCTAGAGTTTAGCGCCATTTGCACTGTGTTCGCGGTCTCTGCATGAATGAGTGCAGGCCCAGGCACGAGGTTGGTTGGCGCCACCTGCAAGTGGACATTGTTCAAACTAATGCACAATGAAGGTTGATTTGAATGACAAGATGAGGACGGAGGGCAGTGGATCACAATCCACGTCCATGCGTTAAGCGTAAAAGGCATTTTGTGGAGTCGGGAGCTCGCTGGATCACTATAAATAGATTTTTTCAGATATAGTAGGAAAAATAGTAAACCTCCCGCATTGGACCCTAATCTCCAGCAAAGAAGTACAGTCCTCCCTCGCTATTACAAACCCTTCAGCCCAGAGCAAAGATTGGTGTGCAACCAATTTGTGGTTGCTGACCAATATGCCACTTAATCTACACCAACACACCACCAGTCCTCCTTGTGGTTTTCCCGAAATTGTAATGAAATTATCCAAATTTGCAACTTTATATACCGGTACACAACCAACTTCACATGTCTTGCATACTCCGGGGCATAATTAACAAAGATGCATTGGGTCATATGAATAAAGATTAGCAAATGCTTTTACTTCAGATTTGTACAGCATTGCCTATACATTTGTATTGCAAAATTCAAGTAAAAGCATTTACTAGTGCTTTCATATGACCCATTATTACAGTACCGTAGGCCTATATGACAAAATATGATGTACACTGTATATGTGCATTATATGATGCATTATATGATGTCCTCTGTACACCATGCATATGGATCTACACTGTACACCACACAGCCACCAATGCACCACCACAGAACCACCAGTCCACCACCAAAAAGCAACCAATGCCCCACCAAAAAGCAACAAATGCCCCACCAAAAAGCAACCACAAAGCCACCAACAGCCAGCACCAACACACCACCAATTCATCACCAAAGTGCCACCAATTTGCTAATTTGCATAATTTGGATGCCACCAATTCAACACCAACACAACACCAATCACCACCAATCCACACACCAATGTGACACCAAACAACCACCACTGCAGACCAGAGTGGCACAACCAATTTGTCACCAAAGAATCACCAAATTCCCACCAATCTTTGCTCTGGGGGACCAAGGGTTAAGTTCGTACTAACGAGGAGTTCGTAATAGCGAGGATTCGTCCGTGGAGGCATGAATTTTGGGAGCCAAGTGTTGGGTTCGTAATATCCAGGAGTTCGTAAAATCGAGGTTCGTAAGAGCGAGGGAGCACGTGTAGCTGGAACTCCAGCATTGGCACTAGGCACCCTTGAGAGCTCTGCACTAATGATCAAGTTGAAAGGTTGTTGAGTAAACACCTTCCCTCCACAGTTACCAGACAGGGAGAAAAAACACCTGTACCTAACTAATGATTGATCACGGATATTGTCTGTTATCCATGCTGTTCATTCCTTACCATATTTCATTCCAGAGTCGTAAACCTTTACGAGGGAGAACTTATATGGTTCCTGCTGACTCAGAGAGCTAACACCTGTACCCTTACATTGCCTTAACTAAATCAGTGGCAGCATCCACTGGGCATCAATACTGGCGAGGTATCCCCTCAAAGCATCCATAAAGATTCCCATCCAAGAGGTGATGTCTACCTGTCCCCCATGGCAGGCATTTGATGGGTTGAACTTCCATGAATGAGAGGCAAGAGCCTCCAGCAACTAAAAAAGTTCAACGCAAGCGGGTTCTACTCATTACACATGTGCAGCCTCCATTGATGAGGAACAAGAGCCCTGCGGCATCTGAACTACAGAAGTCGACACGCAAGCAGGTTGTACTTGCCCAACTCTATAACCAATGCTGTCAGAGGATTGATCAGTCGGGATGGATAGGGTGCACGTGCATCCAAGAAGTGGAGAAGTAAAAGAACCAGTAAGCACCAAAATGTGCGAGGTTAAAGTGTAGATGCCCACAGGTCGACATTGCATTCCGAAGTAACTTGACGAATCCGTCACAGATCAAAAAACAACCAAGCGCAGGTCAGCGATCGAGAGGAACTCAGAGCAACTACCAGTTATACCTCGAACAGCATGCTCATGATGCATCAGGCAGTTGCTCAGCGACACAGGCGCGCTCAGGTCGACAAAATTGGCAACTGATCAGTCACGCCGAGTTGCTTCCATCGCCGGAAAGCTAGTTGCCACGAGTTGCTACCTCTCGAGTGGCACTGGTACGTTCCAAACATCTGCCATCAAAAGTGAAAGTGTAACCAATAGAAAACAACTCCTCTCTTTAGTTATGGCACAAGACGCAAGATGATAAAAGGAAGGGCCTTGGAGTATCAAACCATGAGACAGCAGGAATACAGGATGTGTTGACCAAGTTCGTTTCTTTGTGATGTCAGGGGTTTATATTCCCCCAAATTAACAACGTTTAACGTCGGAGCCCAAATTAAGGGCGCCCAAATTTGAGTCTTGTTTTACACTTAAATGGGAATCTCAGATGCCTGGAATTGGCGTCTTTTATCCTCTATTTTCGAAAAATTTCCTAACGAGGGGCGAAATCCCCCTCGCGCTCCCCCCAGATCGCACCTTCGGCACTCTGATGGCGGCCTTTGGCCCAATACCACCGTAAACAGAAATAGCCCAAATTAGGGAATATAAAGCCCTGGATGTGGAACTTGGTCAACGAAGTGGACACGGCAGGCAGATGAATTTGGAGATGGAACTTCAGCACATGGTTGCCTCCCATTAAAGAGCAGGTCCATAATTCTTGACAGCTTCTACTTTTCCTCGAAGGCAAGTAGAAAACCATGACTTCTTGCCGCTTAGAAGTGGGAACATCCTTCACCTGGTAGCGCAAGTATATCAAGGCTGATCTGGAAACTAACACCAACGCTGATCAGATTGTAAGCTACCTGACTGTCGGGTATTTCTTTGGTGAAGTCTGCGAAGAATCTTCCACACAAGTCAAAGTCGGTAGACGCACAGACAGCATTTCTTCACAGAGCTCTCAAAGCAAGTAGCATCAAAGCACCTGCAATTAACGAAGTTATCCCAGTAGACCGAAGGCAAGCAGTTCATGTGGTAGGGAGAGGAGTCAGTGATGATGGAGAAGGGGAGATTGCCCTAGCCACTTGCCACGTTCGCCACCATGGCGAGAGCCCATTATTTCAAAAGCAGGCGCGGATCCAGGGTTACGGCCCATTTCGGCGAAATAGGAGTAGGCGAAATGAGTTTAGGCGAAATGGGAAGTAGGCGAAATGGGAAGTAGGCGATATGGGTATTAGGCGATATGGGTATTAGGCGAAATGGGAAGCAGGCGATATGGGTTTAGGTAAAATGGGTTTAGGCAACATGGGTTTAGGCAAAATAGGTTGAGGCGAAATGAGTTTAGGCGAAATAGGAGTAGGCGAAATGGGATGACACCGGATCCAGAGGGGGGCCAACTGGGCCACGGCAGAGGGAGTTGTTAAGAACGGCTGAGTGATGGAGCGTATGGAGACGGATGACAGAGTCTCTCAAACGAACTCAACTGAGATGCCCACCACTGGCCACGACTGTCAGAGTGTTCATGCAACAACATCATCTGCATTAGTCAATAGTCAATAGAGTGCATGTTCAATACCTGGATGGAGCTGTGTCAGACTGAAGGGCTGATAGACCGTTCTCAAATTGACGTAAACGACAAAGATCTGTGCACTTCCGCAGAAATCTCGTTCCACAACCTCGATCTGACATGCCTGAAGCTGAATGACAACCCCTCGACAGTGACTTGAAGAAGAGTCAACCATTGCTGAATCATGGATTGCGTCATGTCAGCCGGTTTCAGCTCGAGGTTGTGGTTGCGATTTCGGCGGAAGTGCGTAGGTCTGCCAATTCGAGAATAGTCTACGGCCTTCAAGATGTTGGCCAGCCGAGAGTTCTGGTGCTCCACTCCACCCATAACTTCTCTCCCTGATGACAAATCAAGCCACCCTCAGCGCAGGGCTTTGATGCTGCTGTGAAAGGAGACAGGAGGCTATAATTTACAACAAATAGAATCCATTATCCATCAAAACATGGGATTCCAATAAAACGTACCACACAGCTTGGGTGGGGTGGTAATAGTAGGTTTGTACCTACTGACCCTTCTCTAACGTAGAATGCCTTTGGTCACAGAAAAGTTGCCAGAGATGAACGCAAGCCTTCCTAACCATTCACAACGATAACACCAATTTACGACCCAAAACAGCCGCGAGTGGTTCAGTTGTGAGAGTGATGAATCTTAGCAACCGTCCTTCCTGAGGTAGCTAGAAATGATTTGATAGGGAGAGTCACATAATTGGCTTTGACATTGGCCGACCTATGGATATGTCAGAGGGCCATGAAAGCTCTGGTGACCAAATAATTGCAAGAGTTTCCTTCCAGCAAATGGCCGTGATTGTACAACTACTCATGTGTTTGTAGACATAAGAAAAACAAGAATCAGAGATGACTTGAGTGATGAAGGTGAGAGGTATGTCACTGCATCCTTGGCTGTACTTGTAATCAGTGGTACTAAAAATAGATGGTATGTTCTTTTCTTGAAGAGGGCAGATGATCCCATGGCCTGACTGAGTTTGCTTAATTCACAGTGTCATAAAGTTGTCCGGATGTCCGGAAAGAAAGAAGATTTTGAAGAGACTGAGTGACTGTTTCAATGGAATCAGTTAAGCCAGTCGTACATCACACTTCCGACTGGAAGCAACTGATCTGATCAGTCGCTGGTGATGTACATGTATGCGCTGCGCGCACCACGTTGTTGATCCAATGGCTTTATGCCAATGGGATGGCTCACTGCTTCAATAGGTATCATATTGAAATGTAACTGACATCCAGGTCCTGATCAATTTCCCACAAAAAAGGGTGTCCATTGTAGAGAACCTGGTTACAGTGTGCTGCCCTCTATTATGGGGAGTGCCTGCGATCCCCATTGACAGCCAATGCCTCATAACTTGTGATTTCAGGCAAATGTTTTATTCTTTCAACATGGCTGCTCAACAGAAGCATAGTGGTGTGACGACACTTAGTCTCTTTAGATACCAAGAAGAAGAATTTCTTCGTATACCAAAGCCCGATTTTCAAAGACAGTGATTGGTGCCGATGTTTTGTGATCACACTCTCAACACGATTAATCATGTTAATACCAAATCATCATACGATGATCTTGACATGGATTCAAGGTCAACTGATGGTCAAGGGAGGGTTTGTGAACAAAGTGGACAGTTTGGAGATAAAACACTCAAACACATCAAGATAGCACAGAGAAGTGTCACATCAAAAGTTGAGTTGAGCAGGTTCACACAAGTTGGTCATGTTGTTTTTGGCATTCACAATAGTGACTTTTCACACATCAAAAGTATCGTCCCAGATATCGGCCTATATTTGCAGAAGACACACTTTTCACACTCTTCCACCTTTCGTGACAAAAGATTACACCATTCAGAAGTAAATGTCACAGGCCTATTATAGGCCAACACACCGGTTGAAGGGTTTGAATGGTCGCCACGGCAGAGTGAGGTGTCTGATTTCTCGATGATGTGCCCAAGCCCCATCGAGCCCTTTGATCACCAAACATTTCCAGTTGGCAAGATAAATTGACTAATCCAACTTTTTGGTTACTCTTTCTAGATTTATTTTATACACGACGTTTCTACCAGTCTTCCCTGGTCGTTGTCAAGTGTACAACTGAATCATAGTGAAGTTGAGTCTACATAACAGTGTTTTTACAGAAATACAGTATTAATGAAACAATTGTGCAGTAAAACAATTGGGTCTTATGCAGAGTTACAGGTTCATGTGTTGACAAGTAGGTTAATAAACAGAGTGATTATATGATCAGGCTATCGTATGCTGAAGGAACCTGTGACACATGAACCTGTGACTCTGCATAAGACCCAATTGTTTTACTGCACAATTGTTTCATTAATACTGTATTTCTGTAAAAACACTGTTATGTAGACTCAACTTCACTATGATTCAGTTGTACACTTGACAACGACCAGGGAAGACTGGTAGAAACGTCGTGTTAAAAATAAATCTAGAAAGAGTAACCAAAAAGTTGGATTAGTTATTTGAAACCTTTCTAAAATGCCATTCAAGCAGTTCAAGATAAATTGACCACAGAAAAGGCGCATTCACCGGTTTTGGAGGCATGTCAAGCTGAACAGGGATGCTTTTATATTCACGATGATTTTGTAACTTGAGCAAATGTCAAGAGATATACAGCGTTGCGTCATGGACAGCAAGGCATGAATGTCAACATACTGCTGTCAACTCAATATACCAGTAGGTACATGTACTCTATAAATAGGCTTGAGTAGCTGATAGGTACATCTACATGCACGTACGTTTGTACATGTACATGTACGTACAGTACGTTGCACAACTGACTTCCCTTCTGCGCCGCACACCATCCGCGTACCACATGCAGCGTCATGCACGTACCGTCCTCGTATCTTCCGCGGACGTCGCACGCCATCATAGAAGGCACTTAACTCCCTACGCAGTTGTGAGTCACGCCCCCTTCGGTTTACTCGCTCTCCACAACTGCTTTACTTCGTGGAAGTCGCCGCGTTTGGTCAACAGATGGCGTCAGGGCCTGGCGCGAGTTTTACAGCCTATCAGCACACTGCTTCCAGAACTCTCTGGCCCGTTGGCAACAGATGTTCTTGTGCTACCATGGCTACGAACCGTTCAGCCAATGAAAAAGTGTCTCAGGCCAGCTTGGTTACCGACTGCTCGGCGCGCTCATTGGCCGACGCTCTCAGCGCCATCTGTTGACCGAACGCGGCGAATTTTACGAAGTTAAGCAGTTGTGGAGAGCGAGTAACCGAAGGGGGCGCGATACACAACTGCGTAGGGAATTTAAGAAGGCACACAGTGAAGACGTAATGTCATTCCCCGTGGTGCGCAGATGTGACGCAGAAGAGATGCATGACGTGCCCGTACCATACGCAGTGAACTGAAGCGTACTTTCCGCGCGACGTTGGTCAATTGTGCAACATACTGTACATACATGTTGTAAATCTGTTTGGGATCTGCCAAATATGACTTCTGGCCCCATTAGAGGTCATTCACTTTTACGGTTCTTTATAATTAAATCTAGGCCTATGAAAGGCAAAGTGGCAGGTGGAGCGTGAAAGTTGACATGGGCCAACACGAAACTTTCATAACACTGTGCATACCGTGGAAGCAAATGGGGCATGCACATTATGTATATTGGAATTGTTCCAATGTTGTTATTTGGTTTTTGTCACGTTAACGGTTTCGGTGCGCATCAAATTACCCCATAAACAACCCACACTGGACTTAATGTGGCAGACCTGCGATGCATCGCTGATTCAGTGGCAAATTCATTTTAGAATCTTTACTGTTCCAGAGAAGGATTTCAGCAAAAAAGGTAATTTCGGTGCTCATCAAACATGTCGTTATAAAATCATTGGAGGCGGACAATACCACGGGTTCAAAAAGTGTGGCATGGTGGGTAATCAATCAGAAAGAGATGACTTTTCCACACTGATCCTTAGGCAAGGGAACAACCTCATCCAACAAGTCCAACATCATCTCCAGGCCCAGATCCAGGATTTTTGGCAGAGGTGGTCAGGGCTGCTGAGGGCGGTCATTGCAGGCGGGCGCCGAAGATTCCTGCGCCGATGGGGGGTCTGGGTGCCTCCCCCAGAAGATTTTGAAATCTAGAGGGCCGTAGATGTGATTTCCTGGCATCTCCGTATCCAAACAGAAGCTTTATTCTTGCGTTTTTTTGCTTATTGTCGCAAATTATTGAAAAAAACAATTGGTGGTGGCAAGCAGGGGGTCACAACCCCCAAACCCCCCTCTAGATCCGCGCCTGCATCTCACTTTATTTGTATTTACAATGGACTTCTTTTAGCACCGATACTGCATTCATTCAATAACAGAAGCAGTTTCCCTGGCAAACCCATTCAAACTTACATTGTATGACATAGTCGACCCGAATGGGGCCAAATGCACACGAGCGTGACCATGGACTACACGTGTATGGAAGAACAACTAAACAACTGAAGAAACTGATGCCACAAGACCAGATGACTACATGTATCTGAAATTTTGTTTGCTGGGACACCTCGTATCAAACATGTCATTCTCAGATATTCGTCCAGTAATCTCTGAACAAAACAATGGTATTGTTGTTTCTCCATCTGCTTTCCTTGCCTTTTCTAAAGCCTAGCGTATATCACACTTACAACTGGAGACAACTAGTCGCCACTGAGCTCGTGAGTGGGAGGATAGCTGGAATGGAGGCGACTGACTAGTCGCCAGAAACGGACGATGTATGCACCCTTGTGACTCGCTGGAACTGAGATTTTGCCAGTCGCCGCGAGTTGCACATGTTCAACTTTCTAGCGACTAATTGCATCCAGTTTCGTTCAGTCACTGCGATGTACGCGGGCTTGCAACTGATCAGTGCCAGTTTTCTGAACAAAACCTAGTCTCGTCAGGTGTCTCAACGCCCCGGATGTTACCTGAGTTGCTGCCAGTCGCAAGTGTGATGTACGCGGCCAGGACAAGACGACTGATTGGATCCTCCTAGTTTTACTGAATTGCTGAATTTGCGACGTGCGCGCAGTGCGTGATCACCAGCGACTCGACTGATCAGATTACAGTACAGGTCACAACTGACATCCCTACGGCTTCGCGTAAGTTACTCGTAACTCGCCAAAATCGCGTAACTCGCCTCGTAAATCACTGCGTAGCTTGCGAAATTCGCGTAACTCACCTCGTAAGTTACGCGTAACATAGCTCATGAGTTGTTGCGTAAGTTACGAGTGACTTACATGTACGCGTAACTTACGCGAATTTAGGGATGTCAATTGTGACCTGTACTGTAGTTACTTCCAGTCGCAAGTGCGATGTACGACTGGCTTAACTGATGCCATTGAAACAGTCACTCAGTCTCTTCAAAATCGTTTTTCGTTCCAGACAACTTTATGACACTGTGAATTAAGCAAACTCAGTCAGGCCATGGGATCATCTGCCCTCTTCAAGAAATACCGCCTATTTTTAGTACCATATCTTGCTAAACAAACTAAATATAGCAACACAAGGCCTAAATATATCTTTTACTCACATAATTCTCCATGGCATCACACTTAACGAGGCACTAAATCTTAATGAGTACACCATTCATCACCCAGCAAATTGTCATAAACATAAATTCTATGCCATCCCTTTCGTACCTTTACAGAAATAATTTATGAGATAGCTCTCCCATTGATAGTTTTCATCCGAGCGATGCTGATGCGTCGCTACGTATTCTAAACCACCTTGGTCACAGTGAGCCTTGTTTTCAATGGATAATGCATTAGCCTCGTTTTAACCACACCGGGCTTTGGTGTCCCAACCAAAACCGCCGACCATGTGTTTCTCGCTTCGAGCATTCAGAGAGGCGGTGCAGAGAATATGGGCGAGATTTAAACTCACTGACCTATCCCAAGAATGTTTTGTATCATAAGCCACACATCCTGCGGAAAATCCGTTGAAGAAAGCGCCCTGCTGTCTCATTTCGGCTCCTGCAGCTTGTTGGGCCTAGCGCTGCACACCGATGTACACGATGTAGGCACGATGTACATGTTGTTACACAGTGACGTCGCGTCATCGACGTAGCGTCATCCGCGGAGCCGGATGCCGGGTCGGATTGACTCTGAACATCTCAAAATAGGCCTATTTGCAATCAAATCGCACTGAACTGAATAGGCCTATGAATGTTTTAGTGCCAGAAAGGTTTATGGAAAGGTGGTTTAGAATAGAAATTGATACCTCACTGTCGGTATTGGTCGTCTCACCAAACCCGCTCGGGTGGAGCTGTCATTCCGACCTAAACCCTCGGCGAAGCGCCTCGGGTTTAGGTCTGCATTTTAGCTCCACCCTCGCGGGTTTGGTGAGACAACCAATACCTCCAGTTCGGTATCAATTCCTTAAACAATACGCACGATCAACATTGGACCAGTTAAATCGGGTCTAAACAACACGGCCACAAAACCGTGCATGGAAGCGTAATCTCAAATGACCAGGTGCCAAGACGAATAACCAATAAATGGTACGCTAGGTGAGAAAAACCGACGCAGGTATGCGTGATTCGCATGATGATTTGGATACATGCCATGCTCCTCATGTTCTACAGTTACCGCAAATATGATGAGGTTTCTTGAAGAAAACACAGCAATTGCCCGTTTTTGCACAGCACATTGCACACGATGATGAAGCACTAGGTTTGGTGACACACTGTGCATAGCAATCAGGGGCAGATCTCGGGTTTTTGATGGGGGGGGGCAACTACAGTAGAAAACGCTTAAGTCGCAGATGCGTAAGTCGGAAAATCGGCCATCTCGGATGGCTTCGAGAAGTCCCGATTTTTTGTAACGTTATTCCAATAAAATACCGTAATCGCATAAGTTGGACACTACAAGTCAGATTTTCGGCTATCTCGGATGAAATGGCCAGGTCCCTTCTAATACATTTCCAATAAAAATCTATTGTGTAAAATTCAAATCGTGCCTCACTCCTCTTCAGTTCATGACTTTACTCACGGTGGAGCTTTGGATCCATTTCCATCGCGGCCGTTTTGCCCTTCCTCAAGCCAGAAGGTGGATTTTTGTCCGACTTTCACATGTAGCAGCTGAAAAGCCGAGGGTCCACTCTGGGTTTCGAACCCGGGACCTCCCGCTTCAAAGTCAAACGCTCCACCGACTGAGCTAAAGGGAATTTCCCGGTAGCCCGGGCTTGTAGGAGCGCTGACATTATTACACACACAACTCGGATTATCCGACTAACACAAGACGGATTTCTTCTAAGTCGGATGAAATTGTCTGGTCTACTTGAATCCGACATAAGCGTTTTCTACTGTACTACTAATGCATTAAAAACTGACAGAAGAAGCTCTATTTTTTGTCATTATTACATCCTGAACCCACATATCGATCTCGTCATGACACTGGAGTCGGGCACTTGGTTCAGATGGAGACGACCATCGATCTGAGAATCTCGCCATCAATTTCAATCTCAGACACAAATACCCTGCATGCCAGATAATGATGGGTCCATCCAGGCATTGATCGACGCCGGCCACCTCATTTCAACCGTGCTGCGGAAGTTTCCAGTTGATTCCAAGCTATTTGTACATGATGTCCGGTGTGCAGGACAGCAGCTAAGACTGACAATGACTGAAAGTATCGACACGTTTTCTGCAGGAAGGCGGGGCAACACTGCAAAGTCATTATCATTGCTTCTTCACCAAGAATGAAAGGCGAATCACCGCAAGAACGTCTCAACACGTTGACTGCCATGGCTAAAATACTAGTTATCATTTCATCTGCCATTGCCATGACTACCAGGCCTATTTCAAGTTATCTCATATTGTCAACTACGAGTCACGTGCAGGCGCAGATCCAGAATTTTTGACAGAGGGGGTCAGGGCGGCCGAGGGCGTCGTTGCAGGCGGACAGCGAAGATGACCGTATGCGATTCCATGGCATCTCAGTATCAAAACAGGAGCGTTTTTTTGCTCACTGTCGTAAATTATTGAGAAAAAAAACAATTGGTTGTGGCGAGCAGGGGGGTCACGACCCCCAGCCCCCCTCTGGATCTGCGCAAGTGCGGTGTACGCCTGGCTTTAGGAAGGCAAGGAAAGCAGAACATGGAGAAACAACAATACCAATGTTGTTTTGTTCAGAGATTACTGGACGAATATCTGACAATGACCAGCAGACAAAATGTCTGTTGGGAGTCTGTGTGGTTGGCGATAGGTCTGAGGTGATCACCATCAAGTCATCACTGACACAACAGCCTCTGGCACCCTGTAAACATTTCACCCGCAGCAACCAGGCAAGATTTAATCTTGCAGTCGATATTGGCGAAGCCCTCGGGTCGTTTCAATCTCACCGAAGACTGATTTAGCCCTGGGGTGTTTATCTCCCGATGTATTTCCTTCGATCATCAAAAGCTTTAGCGCATCACCGACGGATTTATTCTGATCCAACAAGGCAAGGGTCACTGGTGGTGAAGAAGATCTGGCCAAGGGGAACAGCTCCATCATCAGGATGATAATCTTGGCTGTGGACAAACAGATGTGTCGTCTGGAATGTCTGGGAGTTTGTCAAATGGGAATACTGAATACTGCAGGCAATATGGGGTTTGGCTCAAGTCAATCAAAGTCGAGGCAACAGAGCCGGCGCGGCTGGGGGTATTCCCCCCCCAATAATTGTGGGTGATGTGCCCTTTTTGGTTGGGGGTGCCCTTTTGAACAGGCACGCAAATCCCAAAACGTGGTTCAAAACCGTGCTGAATCGCCTCCAAGTCTTACATTGTATGTCCATCGTCACCCGCCCAGATGCCAGGAAATTGCGTTTCCGGTACTTCAGAACCAAAATTTTCTCCAGGGAGCAAGGATCCCAACATATCAGACCAACGTTTCAGCACGGTTTTAAACGGTGCTGAAACACAGTCAGAACCGCCCTCGTGTGAGGCGTGCCTTAGGCAGTATTCTGGGCATGATAGAGGAAAAGGGGTATTTGGCTGTCTTCCTATTGCAGGGCATTAGCCTCGCTCCTCTTCATACACTCACACAGTGACACAGATTGAGTGAGCCTGAAGAGGATTGAGGTGAAAACTCGTGCTGTGGGAGCGATGGATTTGACGGGCTTCCTGACGTGTCGGAAGTTGAGGGTTGTCGATGCTTGTTTCCTTTCGTCATGGGAAAGAAACAGATGTAGGCTAGTGAGCGGTAAGCAGCCCCCTGACATGTCTGATATCCACGGATGACAGGGCCGGATCCAGGAATGACAGAAAGGGGGCATTGCCATTATCATTGCTTCTTCACCAAGAATGAAAGGCGAATCACCGCAAGAACGTCTCAACACGTTGACTGCCATGGCTAAAATACTAGTTATCATTTCATCTGCCATTGCCATGACTACCAGGCCTATTTCAAGTTATGTCATATTGTCAACTACGAGTCGTACATGTACGTGCAGGCGCAGATCCAGGATTTTTGGCAGAGGGGGTCAGGGCCGCCAAGGGCGTCGTTGCAGGCGGACGGCGAAGATGACCGTAGATGCGATTTCCTAGCATCTCAGTATCAAAACAGGAGCGTTTTTTGCATTTTTTTTCTTACTGTCGTAAATTATTGAGAAAAAAACAATTGGTGGTGGCGAGCAGGGGGGTCACGACCCCCAGCCCCCCTCTGGATCTGCGCAAGTGCGGTGTACGCCTGGCTTTAGGAAGGCAAGGAAAGCAGAACATGGAGAAACAACAATACCAATGTTGTTTTGTTCAGAGATTACTGGACGAATATCTGACAATGACGAGGTGTCCCAGCAGACAAAATGTCTGTTGGGAGTCTGTGTGGTTGGCGATAGGTCTGAGGTGATCACCATCAAGTCATCACTGACACAACAGCCTCTGG
>NMRB01004032.1:22540-46712 GCA_002633025.1 Notospermus geniculatus | reverse complement strand
GTCAGTCTTTGCTACAAAAAGTGTTTCTTCTTTTGATACATTATCTACATTGACGTTGGGGAGGTTGGGGCGCATCTTTTGCCGAAATTTGAGCACAGGAACTTTCCAGCGCCGCCTGACATTATCCAAACAATACATACATGCATATCAGCGCC
Organism: Notospermus geniculatus; assembly: GCA_002633025.1. Taxonomy (NCBI): domain Eukaryota; kingdom Metazoa; phylum Nemertea; class Pilidiophora; order Heteronemertea; family Lineidae; genus Notospermus; species Notospermus geniculatus. Next base: position 46,557 of record NMRB01004032.1, on the reverse strand, counting down.
ACGCAGAGTGCATAGTCGCCATGGCCGAGTGGCAAAGCTGCCTGCCCACAAAACAGAAGGTCTCGGGTTCGATACCCGGAGCGTGTAAATTTTCTTTTCCTTGACTATTTTTTTTGTTTCTTCTTTTACCTTTCTGGATTTTTTTTTCGTGTATTTGAATGATCTTGCGTTTTATTTCGCATGGGAATGCATGTAAAACATGTACATGTATTAGGCCTATCCAATCATCATTACAGTCATCATCCTCCACATTCCTTAATTCCTGCCGTCTCCCCAACCATGCTTATTCGACATAGCGAACCCCTGTCGCCACCCGGCTTGTTCTTGGAATTGCTAGCTTCAAATGAGGATTACGGCTAAATTCAAGGATTGACTCGGTCGAAACTCACGGGGTTTGTAGAAAAGATTAAATATTTTATCACTAAACAAACGGCATGAAAATCCGTTGAGTTTGAGGAAGGTTATGAGGGTTGGAAGTGGGAAACTCTGGATTCTCCAGTGAGACGTTTATAGTTTCTTTTATTAGTTTATGATATGACCCATTCTTACTATTATGAGATGGACATTGGTGTGTAGAAAAGAAAATATTCTTATAAGCTGTTCGCAAAGTACATGTAGGCTAGATAAACAAATTCTAATTCAAATGTAGTTTTTTGTCGCTTTAAGAAATATACATTTCTCATGGGCATGAGATTACAATAAACTATGTGAAGGTGCAAGATAGACAAAGATGTTATATATATATACATGCACACAAATATGTAACACAGAACACGAGAAGTGAAATAAATGGTGCAGGATACAATTGTACAAGTATTTTGTAGTAATAGGGCTATATTAAAAGGCCCAGAGGCTTATTGGCATATTCACAGACCACGAATAATAATATAATATAATAATATAATAATAATAATAATAATAATAATAATAATAATAATAATAATATAATATTTCCTTCAGCATTCACCATGTGGGCCTACCAGTAGTGAATAACTTTTCAGTTGGTAGATTGACTATTCTGTCACCCAGATCAATGTTGTTCAATAGTTCTCTCCTTATATCAGAAAACCTTCGACATTGGAGAAGGAAATGAATTTCATGTAATACCCTTGAAAACTTCGACATGTCTTTTAGCGTGTTCGAAAACTGACAACGGAGGGAATTTGGCCGAGTTTACATAGGATGACACGCGACACGAACACGCAGCTGGCGAACAAAGGTTTCATGGGGATGAATCCTTTGTGAAGCCATTGTTCGCCTTCGTGTTCGTGTCGCGTGTCATCCGATGTAACCAGGTGTAACGTCGATCAGTGTTCCCCGTATTTCTGTGTTTTTCTTATTGTTTCCCTACTGACGGATTAAGCGGCAACTTAAGCTGGTGACAGACTAGCGCGACGCCGCGCGGAGCTAAGCGTTTTCTTTTGTGTTTTCAGGCACCACTGAGCACCATGTGCAGTGGAGCACAAAAACACAAAAGAAAACGCGTCGCTCTGCGTTGCGTACGCACTAGTCTGTCACCGCCTTTAGGGTAGGGGCACACCTGACGCGATTCGTTGACGCATGCGACAACGCCTTTGTTATTTTCCGCCGCACTGCACGCAGACAATTGCGTTGACGCATGCGTCGCCCAATCGCATGCGAATCGCGTTAGGTGTGTCCCCACCCTTATGTGTGTCCCTAGCCTAACCCAACAATAACCATTCTAGGGTGCGTCTATTGTTGGGGAACACTGAGCCACAGAAACACTCACAGATGTTACACCTGTCTTACTGCGGCAAGAGATGGGATTTGAGGTTAAGAAAATGAACGCTGAACGAAAACGATGCAATGACGTCATGTGGTATTCAGATTCCCGCTTCAGTGTGACGTCATATCGTATCGCTACGTTTTTTATCATTCATTTTCTTACCACCCTGTTGTACATAGCCCCGCATCAGTTTGGTTCGCTGTGCGAACGACCCCCAGTGAGGCCTAAGTATCTTGTTGTTCTCTTTCCCTGCAACATCTAAACAAGCTTTTTAGGTCAGCTCGGAATTTCTCCCCACCTCCTATCACGTACAGAAAGAAGTTGATGGCGTTGTTCATGAGAAAGAAATTAAGACATATGATGTGTCCGAGTCCAATTTTTGCTTTGCTGACAGGAGAACTGAAGCGACCGGACTGCCTAATCATATACAAAAGGCGAACTGGGTTCGCAAGAATTAGAAGACAGAAAGAGGCCAGGACCAGCATCATTGTTCGCAATCTTTCAACCCTGTTTTGACGGGTTGCTTTCTGTTGTAGCCGGGCCCGTTCTTCGGCCGCCTTTCTCATCTTTACGACAATCGCGATGTTGCTGCTCAGAATAATCGCAAATGGAACGAAGCAGAAAAAAAGGTTCTCGAGGAAGAGATAGGCTATAAAAAACTTATTACCTTTAAATTTCGAAACGCAGTGTTGTATTTCTAACCAATTACTTCGTTTTAAAGATTCATCTGCGACTACGAGTATCGCAACGGGGATGTTCCAAACAGCAACAGTAGCGATAAGTCCGATGAGGACGCTTGTGGCGAGTTTGATGTTACCCAATCTCGCTTTAGCTTGTAATGGACGATACACGCAGATAAGTCTTTGTGCCGTCATAAACGTAAGCAGGGTAACGCCTAGTTGCGACAATGCGCCACCGAGGTAGCTACTGGCTTTGCAAACTGCCGTTGTTTGGAAATCGGGTCCTAATATTCTAGGCAAATATCCTAAGAAGCACCACACAAGGAGAGCTAGAGAATCAACGACACTAAGGGCAGCCATCAGAAAACACGTGCTGTTTGAACGATTGTCTTTCTTGATCATTGTCAGGAAAGAGAGTATATTTCCTACCACACCAATACCGGTTATCACTGGAGTAGCATAAAAGCGCACCCCGTTACTCACAGCATTCAGACGAAATATTGTATTTCTATCAGCGTCAGTAAGGTTGGGCTTTGAATCAAGGACCCTCAGTTCTGTTGAATTTTGCCAAAGCGCTGATGACTGAGTTGTTGACCAGGGATTCAGTTCTGTAACGTCGTCTCCTTTCACACCAGGGGAATTTGTTTCAACGCCCCCCTGATCAGTTTCCAGGGGCCCTCGACTGGCAGTAGAGCTATGAATGTCCACATCCCGTGTCTGGGATTCTTGTAATCCTTGTCTGGTGGTAGAGTAAATGTCCACATTCCGTGTATGGGATTCTTGTAATCCCTGACTGGTAGTAGAGTCAATGTCCACATTCCGTGTATGGGATTCTTGTAATCCTTGACTGGAGGTAGAGTCCACATCCCGTGTCTGCGATTCTTGTAATCCTTGACTGGTGGTAGAGTAAATGTCCAAATTCCGTGTCTGGGNTGTCCACATCCCGTGTATGGGATTCTTGTAATCCTTGACTGGAGGTAGAGTAAATGTCCACATCCCGTGTATGGGATTCTTGTAATCCTTGACTGGTGGTAGAGTCAATGTCCAAATTCCGTTTCTGGGATTCTTGTAATCCCTGCCTGGTGGTAGAGTCAGTATCCAGTACATTCCGTGTCTGGAACTCGGATAAGTCGTCACTGGTTGTAGAATTTATTAAAAATGTCATTTTTGACAAAGTTTTCATGTTGGAATATGATGACGACGGAGCCTGCAGTCTTATTTCGTCGTTAGGTATTTCTCTAACGAATCCATTCCCAGAATCTGATTCCTCATTCGCTGAATCATTCCCCACATTATGTGTAGAAGTGAATGTATGGGCACCGAAACTGCTTGCAATCAGCGTAAGTAGTAAAAAGAGCGGCAATGAAGACATTTTTAGCACTGAAACCACTTTTATGGAGGCACACTTTTGTCACTCTTCCTGCACATATCCTGAATAAAACTTATCGAACAATTCCTTGAACGGAATGGTAAGAAATAAATGCCGCACCTTACTTAGGGCGTTTTAAAACTCTTTGTGTTACACAACTAAATTGATATTAACGTTACAACCCTTTTGCGACGCTTGAGAGTAATTCATTCAGCATGACACCCTACTACCCTCTTTTGTGACAGAAGTGACCACGTGGGGCATGGCATCGTATTTAATACTTAAGATTTGCTATAATTCTTAACTGATGACTCTTCTTGTGACCCGAGGTGGAAGCGCCAACCACTCTGCAACATGGAGCGCTGAAAAACCGTCTTTTGTGAAAATAAAGTAACCACGCGGGATATGGTATCGTATTTAATCTTTTTAACCCGGTCATAATTAAGATTTTCTATGTATTCTGATCTAGTCACTCTTCGTGTGACCCGAGGTCAAAGTGCCAACCACTTCGCAACATCGAGCGCTGGAAATTATGGAGAAAAAAATATGGATAGTGATAAAACCTGGAATGAAACGAAACGAAATGAAATCATCGAAATGGGACTCTCAAGGAATTTGAGAATTTAACGTTAGCCGAATTACATGTAAGTGTCATTATGTTGCAGATGTGTGCTTCCGCCTTCAGATTGACATTTTTTTTCGACATACCACACAAATTCAAATTGAATTATTATTTCAAAATCAATCAGAATCACCATGTACGAAATTCCCTTGGGTGCTCCTCAAAGTTACCACCAGTTTTTATTCTCACTCATTCGGTTGGTGCATAAAGCAAGTGTCAGTCTCGGAGCAGGTTCTACGTTAACCACTTAAATATCGGCAGTATTACAGTAATACAATAAAAAATAAATTTATGCAAGTCATGCCCATTTCGATGATTTCATTTCGTTTCGTTTCGTTCGGGGTTTTCACTAAAGCCCCAGTCACATATCCACTCCGGGGCCCGTAGGGCGAGTAAAAACAGACATTTTGGCCAATTTCTACGGTGCCCAGTTTGATCCAGTCGACTTTCCACTTATCTTATTGAGGCGATTTCGGCATAATTCCTCTTAGATCCTCTTAGATGTGTGGGGAAAATCGTACGGGGCCCGGTGGATTTGTGACCTAGGCTTAACCAAAGAATATCATGTGTGTGAGCTGCGTCACTGACACAAAACTCGTTAAGATGAGGCAGGCCTACCACACGGTGGTTTCATCTCATAGGCATGCTCGTACAGCTGATCGCATGGAGATGACCCGTGTTTGTGTGCCACCAGCTATCAAACACCACGCCTCCTCACAGGGTAGTTATTATCCCGGAACGGAATAGTTATTTTTGCCGGAACGGAACAGAAATGGAAATCATGGAAATGGGGAAAACCGAAAACCGGAATGGCGGAGCCAATTTAAATATCCCACAATGTTATAAATAGCAACACGTGATCGAACGAATTTTGTCAACGGCGATTTCCCCTTAGTCGGTTCTCCACCTACTCTGCCATTACGCACGTCTAGACAACATTTCCATCGCAACTCCAGGTTTCACAAGTATGGAATGGAACGGAAAGGGTGGTCGTCGTTGACCACTTTAAGCCGCGTTGGTCATTTTATTAATGTGTGATAATAAGCAAGAAGTCAATCTCCAGAATTCACGAATTTTCGACCCCAACCGGGGTCTTTTTCAAGTGGAACTTTACAATCTTAAACTCTAGAAAAGTCAGTCTTTTCTAGAGTTTCAGATTGTAAAGTTCCACTTGAAAAAGACCCCGGTTGGGGTCGAAAATTCGTGAATTCTGGAGATTGACTTCTTGCTTATTATCATTTTGTGTGTCAATTTTGTGCTTTTCTGTATCTTGGATTATTAATGTGTGGATGTAATTATGCCGTTATTCGCCAGCTCTATAAATTAAAACTTTTATTTAAAAGTTCTGGAAAAAAAATTCAAAAAGCTGAAAGCTTCATTGCCGATAATTTATACTTTATCCTAAATGGTTTCGTTCCGGTGTTAGGGTCATTCCGCATTTTCATTTCTGTTCCGTTCCGTCAAAAATAACTATTCCGTTCCGGTGATAATAACTTCCCCTCCTCACACGGATTCCAACGTGTCAAGGATGGGAAAATCGAGACAACAGAAATATCAACGTTTGGACAACCTACAGTGATGTATTTTAGGCGCATCAGATAACGGTAATTATCTTCCCGCCTTGTTCGACGGGAGGTCAGGCACGCGTCATGGCTGCCTACGGTGTATCCTTAGAAACTCAAGCCACTTGCGGCGAGGTCCCTTCTGCGTCCTGGAATGCAGTGACAAGTTCAAGATGGAGGCCTGCAGTTATTGAATTCAAGAAAGAGACGTTGTTACGTCAATCTGGTTCTTTCACCTGAGTCTAATTGCTCACTGGGAGCCTGAGGTAGCCGGGAGGGGGTTCAAAAATCTAGTTCTCCCACAGAATGTAATTGGACACGACGTCTAGGCTAGATGATCAGTCACTGTCTCGTTAATATTCGCCAATTTGTAACGAGTCTTGTTCTAGTGCATCGTGTAATCAAATGAGTAGACAATTACTGCAATGAGAAAACTAATTGCTCAATACGAACGAGCGAAAACGGACTGTGTGGGAATCGTTACGAAGGCGGCACGACATGGCTGAAGACGAACGATTCAGGTGTAATGTCCGAGAATGCCTCCCGTATGCCAATGCCCGCTTTATTGTGTGGCGGGCACTCAAATAGAGAAAGATACATGTATGTTTATCAGCGACAATATGGGCCTACACCTACATGAAGCACAGCGACAAAAGCTTGTCCACGTGCAAGTATCTTCAAGTATTCACCCCGAGTCTGACAGTGTAGTCGCATTACTACAGACTAGCATATTGACCCGTGGCGAGCACATTTTGAGGGAGTTAGTTTGTCTAGAATATTCTTTGGTAGAGGGTCTGTTGCTTTATGAGTTTATTTGGAGAGGGGTAGTTTATTAATTTATTAATCGTTAACCGTCAAATCCATGAGCAGGGAGGAGTTTTGACTTTCTAAACAGCAGCATCACATCTGGTTTATTACACAATCAGCCAGATCTCCAGGCTAATGCCACGGTGACCCAGATTCATGATAGCTAGGTTCACATGCGTCCCACCGTGTATCTGTTGGTAGTAGCTAGGTCACTGCCATTCTTGTAGATGGCAGCGCAGGTGACCACTCATCAGATTTTCTCTCTTTTTCATACAAACCAGCATTTCTTTTAAAAGGAAAATATCGTAAAACATGTTCCTCCTATTGTACTGTACACATAGGCCGCTCTTTGTAGGCTTCGAGCCCTAACTAAGGAGGAGATAGGGCAGAGAGTGCGGTCCACCGTAACTGGGTACAGTCATTACATAGCAAGGTATAGCAGATAACAGGTCAAGTCAGGTTGATAACAAAATCCAACATGGCTACCGTCCATTATAGTATAGATGGCGTCCGCGTGACGAATGTCTACAGGTCTAAGTAGTCTCGCGCAACCAGCCCCTCGTTCATACTCCGAGGTTGTCAGACCGAGGGTCTGGGGCAGAACGCAATTCTCATTGTAATTGGGTCAGTGACCTTATTCCGATGATTCAAAATAAGGGGAGCTTCGCTGATTGGCTACTAGTCACAACCAATACATCATGGGTCTCAAGTTGGTGACGTAGGCTGCAGTTTTACTCGCGTGCTGCATGCTTTTTGCATTGATTGTGCATGCAGTGCAGTGTAGTTGTGTTCTACGTCATCGTCGGTAGATTGTCCGCCATGATGGTTTTACAAGTCAAAGTAACCATATAGACCAGACTCTAAAATTGGAAATTGCAAGAGTCTGGTGGCACGAGACTACAGGTCTAAGCTATTGCGTTCTATCGGAACCAGAGCAGAAACCGATCCATTCTATGGCTTCCTGTTGAAATATTTGCAGTTCTATGACTGCATGAAAGTGAGGCTAGCTGGTTTGACGTAGGTGACACTCGTGATGATCAACACCCGGCATCACATGGAATCTTTGGCCACCCTCCGATCAAAGGCGAGTCCGGCAGTGCAACAGGTGGCGCCTCCTTACGGGAGTACATGTACATCTTTGGAGACTTCCATTAATGGGATGCCCACTCTATTCTGTTCTCTGTCGTCAGGGATTGTGTGTCGCTCGTTGGTACCATCTGGCATACCCTCCTTGGAGACGTTGGCCCCTTTCCTGTTCAAATATGAGAAGAAAAGTCACAATATGAGAGGCAAGGAGAACTGATCTGAGAAGACAGAAGTGTATTGAAGATGACAAACAGTCAACCGCGTCGCTTGTTGAGATGGATGTTGTGCTGACGGAGATTCGATTCATATCTGTTAAAACCATCATGTCCAAACAAGGCTATCGACTCCGTATGAACTCCGTCTTTAGCCTTGTCCGAATCGTGTCATCTTTTCCGTTAATGCATAAATTATTAATGAACCTAACCCCTACTTGACCCCGCCTCCGAGCCAATCACAACTTGCGAAACAAATCACCGTTGGACACTTTCTTTGCTCTTCACGCTCGAATTTGTAAGACAGATTTTGATTGGCGCGTCGATTTTCCTTCGCGCCCCGATGATTGGCTGAGGCTGTCACCACGTCAGAAACGGGAAATGTGGTGGATTCGAACCAGGCTAGATGACCGTCAGGACAGATAGACTGGTGAGAACCAGATGGTTAAAACAAAAGTTCGTTCGTTTCTGTACTTGCCTGCTCATGGCTTCGGCATCCGCTAGTGTTTCTGGTAGCGGCCGCTCATAAGTCTCTGGTAAGAACACGCATAGAGTTCCCGAAGTGATGCTCAGGGCTCCAAAAACGACCAGAGGAAGTGCTGATGAAAATGCCCCAGGAATCAATGCACCCTGTCAAGATAAAGGGAGGGTTCCAATCAATGGACGACGTGTGACGAAATTGCGGCCGAAGTCGTCATAAAGACTGGTTTGATGGACCAGTGTTTCGTCAGATTTGCGAAACACTATAAATGACAACTGATTGCTGAAGACCTATTTTTTCTATCCAACAAGTCGTTGCGTTCCACTTACCAAGTCTGTTACATAAGGTGCCACCAGATTGCCAATCCGTGCACAAAAGGAACATATCCCGATGGTTCTATTCCTGAGAGACGTGGGGAAGATTTCAGCAGTGTAGACATAGACTGAAGCGAAGGCTGCCGACGCGCCGAATCTACCCATTGTAGACAGGGCTGTTGTGATCCAGCTGGTGCCTGAAGTGTATGCAACAAAACTTGGCCTAGGGCAGTGACAGACTACCGCGTACGGGACGCACCATCAACATTTCAAAACCACCAGCGGCAACATTACCAAAACACCGCTGTTTTCGGTTTGTTGCACAGTGTCGACTGGATCTGCAACGTTTGCAAAACAATTTGAAAACATGTTTTTGATAAAGGCCTGTCCACACCATCAACATTTCAACAAAGTTCTAAAACATTTAGTTGCAACAAATCTGCAACACCCTTGTTTTGAGATTGTTGCACAGTGTGGACAGACTTGCAACAATTCAAAACATGTTTCGAAAATGTTTGCAGAAGAATTCACATGAAATTTCTTTTAAAACATTTCTAAAACATTTTCAAAGCATGTTTTGAACTGTTGCAAGTTCTGTCCACACTGTGCAACAATGCCAAAACAAGGGTGTTGCAGATTTGTTGCAAATAAATGTTTTTAGAAATGCTTTGAAAAATGTTGATGGTGTAGACAGGCCTGTAGTTGCAGAGTGTACACCAACCCCCGAAACAAGCCGCAACATTTCGAAAATAGTGTTCAAAATGTTTTGTCGCAGAAATATTTTGAAAATGTTGATGGTGTAGACAGGTCTTTACGACAGGACTTTGGATCGTCTGCAAAATGTACAAGGTTCAACCCACCGGTTCATCAATTATTGGGCATCGTGGTTTGTTGANACATTGGTCCTGTGTTAGTCGTCCTCCAGTAGCTTGTGGGACACTGGTCCTGTGTTACTGTTAGTCGTCCTCCAGTAGCTTGTGGGACATTGATCCTGTGTTGCCTAAAAGGATTAATTTTATCTAGTCATTTAAGTGTGCTAAATGTTTTAAAGTATTTTACTAGTCTTGTTTTATAAACTATTATATGTATATTCCTCGATGTACCGCAAATAGTGGTTTGAGTGAATAAAATTTCGTAATTCGTAATTCGTAATTCGTAATTTCTACAGGTAAGTAGTCTCGCGCAACCAGCCCCTCGTTCATACTCCGAGGTCGTCAGACCGAGGGTCGGGCGCAGAACGCAATTCTCATTGTAATTGGGTCAGTGACCTTATTCCGATGATTCAAAATAAGGGGAGCTTCGCTGATTGGCTAGTCACTACCAATACATCATGGGTCTCAAGTTGGTGACGTAGGCTGCAGTTTTACTCGCGTGCTGCATGCTTTTTGCATTGATTGTGCATGCAGTGCAGTGTAGTTGTGTTCTACGTCATCGTCGGTAGATTGTCCGCCATGATGGTTTTACAAGTCAAAGTAACCATATGGACCAGACTCTAAAATTGGAAATTGCAAGAGTCTGGTGGCACGAGACTACAGGTCTAAGCTATTGCGTTCTATTGGAACCAGAGCAGAAACCGATCCCCCATTTTCTATGGCTTCCTGTTGAAATATTTGCAGTTGTACATGTATGATTGCATGAAAGTGAGGCTAGCTGGTTTGAAGTAGGTGACACTCATGATGATCAACACCCGGCATCACCGTGAAACTTTGGCCACCCTTCGATCAAAGGCGAGTCCGGCAGTGCAACAGGTGGCGCCTCCTTACGGGAGTACATCTGTTTCCTTGGCGACTTCCATCAATGGGATGCCCACTCCATTCTGTTCCCTGTCCTCAGGGATTGTGTGTCGCTCGTTGGTACCATCTGGCATACCCTCCTTGGAGACTTTGGCCCCTTTCCTGTTCAAATATGAGAAGAAAAGTCACAATATGAGAGGCAAGGAGAACTGATATGAGAAGACAGAAGTGTATTGAAGATGACAAACAGTCAACCTCGCCGCTTGTTGAGATGATGTTGTGCTGACGGAGATTCGATTCATATCTGTTACAACAAGAGTTCGTTCGTTTCTGTACTTGCCTGCTCATGGCTTCGGCATCCGCTAGTGTTTCTGGTAGCGGCCGCTCATACGTTTCTGGTAAGAACACGCATAGAGTTCCCGAAGTGATGCTCAGGGCTCCAAAAATGACCAGAGGAAGGGCTGATGAAAATGCCCCAGGAATCAATGCACCCTGTCGAGGTGAAGGGAGGGTTCCAATCAATGGACGACGTGTGACGAAATTGCGGCCGAAATCGCCATAAAGACTGGTTTGATTGACCGGTGTTTCGTCAGATTTGCGAAACATCACTATAAACATGATAAATGACAACTGATTGCTGAAGACCTATTTTTTCAATCCAACAAGTCGTTGCGTTCCACTTACCAAGTCTGTTACATAAGGTGCCACCAGATTGCCAATCCGTGCACAAAAGGAACATATCCCGATGGTTCTATTCCTGAGAGACGTGGGGAAGATTTCAGCAGTGTAGACATAGACTGAAGCGAAGGCTGCCGACGCGCCGAATCTACCCATTGTAGACAGGGCTGTTGTGATCCAGCTGGTACCTGAAGTGTATGCAACAAAACTTGGCCTAGGGCAGTGACAGACTACCGCGTACGGGACGCGTTAAGGCCTGTTTACACCATCAACATTTCCAAAACATTTCAATCAAAAACACCAGCTGCAACATTACCAAAACACCGTTGTTTTCGGTTTGTTACACGGTGTCGACTGGATCTGCAACGTTTGCAAAACAATTTGAAAACATGTTTTTGATAAAGGCCTGTCCACACCATCAACATTTCCAAAAAAGTCTAGACTTAGACGCGTGTAACTTCACTGAATGCACACACTTCCACCATGCATTTGACGAAGTTACACGGGTCTAAGTCTTAAACACCCTTTTTGAATACGGGCCTTAGTTGCAACAAATCTGCAACACCCTTGTTTTGGGACTGTTGCACAGTGTGGACAGACTTGCAACAATTCAAAACATGTTTCGAAAATGTTTGCAGAAGAATTCACATGAAATTTCTTTTAAACCATTTCTAAAACATTGCAAGTTCTGTCCACACTGCAACAATCCCAAAACAAGGGTGTTGCAGATTTGGTGCAAATAAATGTTTTTAGAAATGCTTTGAAAATGTTGATGGTGTAGACAGGCCTGTAGTTGCAGAGTGTACACCAACCCCCGAAACAAGCCGCAACATTTCGAAAATAGTGTTCAAAATGTTTTGTCGCAGAAATATTTTGAAAATGTTGATGGTGTTGACAGGTTTTTACGACAGGACTTTGGATCGTCTGCAAAATGTACAAGGTTCAACCCAACGGTTCATCAATTATTGGGCATCGTGGTTTGTTGACGATGCAAACGGATCACACACGGATCTGGGCAAAAAACACGTAGGCCTATCAACCATCACTTGCCACCGTTACCGACGCATCTGTTTGACGATCAAATCGTCGGACGAGCAACATACATGTACGCAGAAACTCACTCTCATTTCCATAAATGACAACGAACAGCGAGACAACGCAGGATGCGCCCCCTAGGATCATACAAAACATGTGAGGGATCTTCCGGCCGAACTTGTACGGAGCTAAGAGGGCGAATACGTAGGCTGGTAACTCCACTAGGCACGTCACGAAGTAGTTGATGTAGAGGTCCCCAACCAGGTTGCCGGCGTTCAAGGCTAGGCCAAAGAATGTAGTGGAGATTGCTACCCTGAAATTATTTGAGAAATAAGGCAGTCATAAAACAGCATTCAAATATACATGTATGTCAACGGCCGTCTGAATGTCACCATCTACATGTACATGTACTAGCATCCGATTCGTTGTTCCAAGGCAGTGTCCTTCATTGCAGATGACGATGGTGATGATGATGATGATGGTGATGGAGTTCTTTATTTCTGAACAAATATCAGTATGTACCAGAGCTTCACACTCCGACCCCCAGAAATTTGTGACATTGAAGCACACCTAGTGGCGCTGAAGGGGTTATTGTCGTCCTGGGTACACATAAAGTGTACCCAGGTTCGATGTCGTCAAGTGAAACTGTACCCTGGGTCCACTTTCGTGTTACAAACTGTACCCAGGTTCTGATTTGGAGACCTAGGGACGAGCTCATTCTCAAGATTTCGTGGGATACGTGAATTAGCGTATGTTGGTTCCAGGATCCTGTTGCTATGACCTTGGAGGAATTACTAGTATACCGACAGGAGGAACAGCGAGCTAATTGCCCCTCTATAATCCCTTTTTCACACCTCCCCAAACAATCGAACACACAGGCCCGCAGTGTTTGCCCAGCAATTAAGTTATGACACATGATCAAACAAACCCATCATGGCCATGCACAATGGCACATGCACATGTAGGCCTGCATGGAAATGACACGTTTTCTTGTCTAGCTGGCGAGTTGATCAACTTTCTCTGTAACCATCCGAGGTTGAAAACTGTCCAGCTAGTCAAAAATAAAATTCTTCCAACTTCTCTTCTTTAACTTTTTGCACGGCCAACTTGCAGGCACAATATCAAGTGACTTCACCGAGAACAACCTCGCCCCGAGGTCTCTAAATCAGAACCTGGGTACAGTTTGTAACAAGAAAGTGGACCCAGGGTACAGTTTCACTTGACGACATCGAACCTGGGTACACTTTATGTGTACCCAGGACGACAATAACCCCTTCAGCCCTAGTGGCAGTCCTGATAACTACACACTACATGGAATATACCATTGGGCATCGTTTTTCATCGTGATAGCCTGGCAGTGGTGATCACTGCGTTACTTGCCGATATTTTACCAGTTAGATACAGGAATAAGGCTTCAGTATGCCAAATTTCAGATGCATTGGTGATAATTTACCCACGTCCACCCGGGGATTGAAGATTTCTAATGCATTGTAATGCATTCATAGTGGGGAAATGGCAAAATCATCGAAAACTGCACTTTTTGGGCCTCCGTATCTTGAAATGCAGACGACTTGCATTCGTTGCCGATAGCAGCGGTAGATGGCAATAACCTACAGTGGCTGTATACGAAGTTTCGTGGATTTTGATTAAAATTTTTCCCTGTCCATAGGGGGGGGTCAAAAAATGACAAAATTGGTAACAAAATACCATTTTTTTCAACCTGGACTTGAGTCAACGGCTATGACACTTTTTATGTGAATATGAAAGTGCATATTCCCTACTGATCCAAAAGGGTTTTTTCCACTTTTTTTAGCTAACTTATCTTTTACGTGTACATTTTATCTTTTCCTGTACAAATGTACTAGAGTGAGTGGCGACAGCAGCGCGCCACACGGCCAGTCATGTAACTAACTGGTCGCATATTTCTGGCCATAGTAGGTACATGTATAAGCGGTTATAAGTGCCAATAAGGGACGTCGAAACGCGAACAAAGACAACAAAAGGAGAACAAAGACACCGAAACGAGAACAACGACAACGAAGTGAGAACAAGGACGTTGTGAGACGAAGACAACAGATGGCGCTCGCTTCTTTTTATAGTTTTATGCAGTATAGATAGCCCAAAATCAAAATGTCCAGAGGCTTTGATGTAAAGAAATGAACAAGTTGTCGTTCATTTCTTTACATCACAGCCTAAGGTTGTTCTGAGGAGGAATTTATTACAGGGCTATCATCAAGGAGCTGATTTAATGAGAACCATAACCCACTGTCTCAATAGGTGTCACTAGTGGTTAAAACTATTGAAACGAAAGTGACATCCCGGTCCTGATCAATTTCCTACACAAACGGCGTCCATTTTATAGGACCTGGGACCTTATTCACAAACTCCCGTAACTTTAAAGCCGCACACTATGCACCGCTACTCACTCCCCAGTTCGGCCGAAATATTAGTGCAACCTCATCTACAGGCGTGCGTAGTGTATAGAACCATAGAACCACATATTATAGCATTATCCTGCATCGAGGTTTTGGGAATCCCCTTGGGGAATCCCCAATGCTGTGTGTAGTCTTGCGCAGCCAGCCACACAGTACTGCTACGGTTCCCCAGATTCGAAACAGCGGCTGGGTGACCGAGACTATGCTCGTCGATTATAACCCATCTGTCTACAGTGTCTGGCTTTAAAGGGACTAGGAAAATTTTTTCAAGCTTCGGTTATTACAAAATGCTAGTCTTTCATGATAAATTCCCACCGTCAATTCACTTTTTCAATTAAGTGTTAATTACTGGCACCCAGACAAATCAGTCATCACCACACCATGGAGTATTCACCACGTCACTGGGAACCTCATCGCTGTATGTATTGTATGGAGCGAGCTTGTACTCTATTATGTTGATTAGGTTCCCAGTGACGTGGTGAATGCTCCATGGTGTGGTGATAACTGATTTGTCTGGGTGCCAGTAATTAACACTTAATTGAAAAAGTGAATTGACGGTGGGAATTTATCATGGAAGACTAGCATTTTGTAATAACCGAAGCTTGAAAAAATTTTCCTAGTCCCTTTAATGGTACGCAAATCCTTTGTCAGGCTGATAGTGAACAATAGGTTGTCCGCAAAAGGACAATAGTTTGCGTACTCCCGTAAGTTACGGGAGCTTCGTGAATAAGGTCCCTGGTTACGATGTGCTGCCATCTATCGTAGTATGATTTCCATTTCAGTGGTGACAGGGCACCTACCAGTTGAATGCGACGATCACCAGACGTATGAAGCAGGTCCTGCTCTTCACCAGTTTCCATAAACTTTCTTGTTCTAATTTTAGATTGTCACCCGCCTCCAGTTCTTCAAATGTGTTCTCTGGTAAGTCTTTCTTATTGAATCGAGCTATTTTCCTGAGAATTTTCTTTGCATCATCCTGGCGTCGCTTCAGCAGTAACCATCTGGGGGACTCTGGTATGATCCTGCCGACAAAAGATGGACTAAATCAGGTTCATGTGGAACTAATGCCCCCATCACACTAAGCTAGTTAGTACGTTCTTGAAAATACATGTATTGCCGAACGGGCTCAAACTGTGTGCGAACGGAGTGGACGTCGTGGCAACGTTTTACAGTCTTTTTACGAACTTCATGAACGGGAAGGGTGCTCCAGAACATCGATGCATTATTTGGCCAAGGGTTACACGTTCTAGCCTGTTTTGCGATTTTTTTAGGACGGGACAGGACGTTTTAGAACTAGTTCAGTGTGACAGGCCCTTAAGATGTCACACGAAAGTAGTTCTCAAAATGTCCTGTCTCGTCCTAAAAAATCGTAAAACAGGCCTAGAAGTGCCCCAATCACATTGAGCTACATATATTTCTCAATACGTTCTTGAAAATTTTGCCGAACGGGCTCAAACTGTCTGCGAACGGAGTGGACGTAGTGGCAACTTTTTACATCTACAGTCTTTTTTATACCCCCATCACACTGAGCTAGTTCTCAGTACGTTCTTGACAATTTTGCCGAACGGGCTCAAACTGTGTGCGAACGGAGTGGACGTAGTGGCAACGTTTTACAGTCTTTTTACGAACTTCGTGGATGCGAAGGGTGCTCCAGTACATCGAAGCATTATTTGGCCAAGGGTACACGTTCTAGCCCGTTTTACGATTTTTTAGGACGGGGCAGGACGTTTTGAGAACGACTTCAGTGTGATGGGGGTATTACGAACTTCATCGACTGGAAGGGTGCTCCAGAACATCGAGGCATTATTTGGCCAAGGGTTACACGTTTAACCCGTTTTACGATTTTTTTTACGCCGGGACAGGACGTTCTGAGAACTACTTCAGTGTGACAGGTCCTTAACGTTGCGTTGATCTATCGTTGAAGAGGACCAACGCGTCGCGAGCCTTCATGTGCGCTGGACAGGATCCGTGGAAAATTGTCGCCAGCTGCGATGATCAGCCAATATCAAATGATACCAAAACCGTATACCCTAAGTCTGCGGTGGCTGGCCAGTGCTGCTGCAGGCTTTACTGAAATGTTTACTTACCACCAAAAGCTTATACAGAGAACGTAAATACTTGATACGACTAGAGTCAGGTGGCGCCAGTTTCTGATGAAGTAGGCAAACAACGTCAGCGTAACGGTTCCAAAACCGTAAAAGAAGTTGAGGCTAATTCCGAGAGCATGCCTTTTTGATGGTGATACCAATTCCGTGACTGAAAGGAAGCAGGTCAAAAGAGTGAGGTTTCAAGGGCAAAATAGTGAGGTTTCGCAAATCTGACGAAACACGAATACGAAATAGGAAATTGGACTTCATTTCCATGACGTAATGTATTTCAGGAGATGCTTGCTACCACAAATGTCCCTGCTGCCAGTGCGTCTTTTAGCATACTATGCCAGACTCAGAGAGTTATGGTGGTGCATCTTGAATTTTTAAATTTCCACTTCGCAGGAAGTGGAAATTTGTCGTAGCGTGTTCGACGACTTCAGAGGGAAGTGGATCGCTACCACACATACATTCAACGTGACTTATCAACTAAAACATTCTCCATATCCCTGTGAACTAATTACACAAAACAAATGATGCTCCATAGGCCATCATTCCACCAACGCCACTAAGGAGCCTCGAGGCCATGTGCGAGTAGATCTCTGGTAGAACTCCTGTCGCAACGCTGGACACACATTGAATGAAGATTCCTAAAAGCAGGCCCACCCGCCGACCAAACCTGCAAGGGCAAAAAAGAATACCAGAAATTATCAATATTCGTTTGAAGCGAATTGTAGGCCATACTAGCAACAACCCGTGGCAATCGGCGGTCCTGAATTTGGCCGAGGTTGGAATGCACGGCACGGCTGGAATTGGTGCACACGGTGTGCAGTGGGGAGAATTTGGAAAGCAATCGAAAAACAGTGTTAAAAAAGTAAAATAACTATCAGGACATTAGTACTCTCTGCAAATTAAGCCGCCCGTTGCATCAGGATATGGTATCCTCTATTACCATGCCGAATTTCGAGGCAAAACAAAGCTCCTAGGTGTGACTTTATCATTGAGCCGACTTCTAGCATTATTATACTTGATATCTGTGGTACTTGTTGAATCGGAGAGGAGTCTGTCTCATATGACTGAGGTACAAGTATCGTACGTTTCATGATGATATAGGCTACATGTATGCCAGCCCTCCATACATTATAGCACGACGATGTATCTCACTGACGTCACAAAATCACGTGACCGTTTGTTGGCCGTCAACTCGTCAGCTGTCAATTCAGCTGCCGTGATGAGTGATGTGCGAGAGAATGCCCAATAGGAGCTGTCAGCGAGTTGACCAATAGGTGTCACTACGGCCCAATTCAATTATACGACTGCAAGCACCGAAGGTGTATTTTGTATATGTACTTGGTGGAAAATAAATAATTCTAATTCTAATGTATACAGCGGACTCATTCATTCTTGATCAAGCACCAATCACGTGGATTTTCCTCTGTACTGGTCCGCTAGAACTTTGCTGCCATCTTTTGGCAATATGTATCCATGGTATATGACCTGATTACTATGTGCTGCCCTCTATCATAAGCTAAGGTTACACTTGTTGAAAATGCCCGTGTTTTTCCAGACCCGTGTCAAACCCGTGTGTACGAAAATCCCGACGTCACTTAATGGCTGCGCCATCTGTAGCCGTGCGAAGAACTAACGTAAACACGGGGCTTTCGAAAAGCAGGGCGAGCTTGCCGTGTCTCAAAAACCCGTGTTTTTCAGACACGGGTTTCTCGAAGCCCGGCAATTCATAGGTGTGACCACAAAAAACCGGGGATTTTATGTAGTGTAACCACGGTTATAGTTATGATCCCCATTACTTTGTATCTGGAGGGAAACATGAATATTGAAATATCTCTACCTGTCGCACAACTCTCCACTGATTGGCGAACCGATGAGTATACCCAACATGTACATCATGGTGGCTGTTGAATGGAGGAACACCCGATCACAGACCAGGTTAAACTGCGAATAAATGAAATACATGAAGTACATGTATAAGACTCGACATCATGGACATCAATTCAAATCAATGCACAGGTTTTCGACCAGCAACCCAGTTGTTTGGGGTGGGAGAGAGGATCCTACGATGGCTGACCAATCCACTGCAAGCAACGTATTTACAGATGTTCCCGCCCTCTGGCTGTTTCCCCTTAGACTGACGGGATAAGCAGCGACTGGGCAGGACACAAGACGTGTCAAACTGTTTTGCACTGTTAGAAATAACAGAAGATTTTACAGAAAATCTGTGCAGCAGAGTCCCCAGGACGGTTCTGTAAAATTACAGACCTGATCTGTAAAATTACAAACTTAAATAAATGTCAACAGAGATTTGACTGGAGGCTGACCAAATTATATTTTCATACTGCCCTCAGAAGGCATCATTATTGGATGTCCAATGGAGTCCAACCAATACAGGAGAACATGAGTCATACCATAAAAAAATTATGTAAATTTACAGAAAGTGCTGGGGACTCTGCTGCAGGGAATTTCTGTGAAATTACTGCAGAATTACTACTGTAAATTTAATAATTTCTAACAGTGTGCGGGAAATACTTATTGAAAAACGTTACATCTATGCATTATCCTAAACTCCCTACGCAGTTGTGTACCGCGCCCCCTTCGGTTTACCCGCTCTCCACAACTGCTTTCCTTCGTGGAAGTCGCCGCGTTTGGTCAACAGATGGCGTCAGGGCTTGGCGCGAGTTTTACAGCCTATCAGCACGATGCTTTCAGAACTCTTTGGCCCGTTGGCAACGGATGTTCTTGTGCTACCATGGCTACGAACCGTTCGGCCAAAGAAAAAGTGTCTCAGGCCAGCTTGGTTACCGGTTGCTCGGTGCTCTCATTGGTCGACTTTCTCAGCGCCATCTGTTGACTAAACGCGGCGAATTGTACGAAGTTAAGCAGTTGTGGAGAGCGAGTAAACCGAAGGGGGCGCGGTACACAACTGCGTAGGGAGTTTAGCATTATCCTTCGTCTATGTTCAAGTCTGTGTTATCACACGAACATGAACTGTTGGTAAGCAAAGATCGGGGATGTACCTCCATAGTTGCAGAAGGGGTATAAACGGTCTGGTCATACACCCAAGATGAACATGATATGGTCTCGTTGTCCCTGTCGGTGTAGATACTGCATTTAGACCCCTGAGGAATTGAGACATTGATAAGACGTTCGTGTGCCTCACTCTGCACGGCGTATGTATCGTTTGCCCATCCGGGGATGGAACATCTGAAAGAAGAACGTGAGTCGCTGTGATGATGATAATAATAATATAATATGAAGTTTACATTATTGTGCCTACTGCGGCCAAATCGGTTACTAGCTAAGTTTACACCTGTTGAAAATTCCGTGTTTTTCCAGACCCGTGTCAAACCCTTGTGTACGAAAATCCCGGGGAGAGGTCACACTACTACATAGTAGTTAAGTAGCCCGGCGACAGTTGCGCTGCATGCACTGACTCTTCGGTCATTTCTGTATTGGCACACATTGTCGGAGGCGCGAAAACGACGTTTCTTAATGGCTGCGTCATCTGTAGCCGGGCGAAGAACTAATGTAAACACGGGGATTTCGAAAAGCACGGTGAGCTTGGCGTGTCTCAAAAACCCGTGTTTTTCAGACACGGGTTTCTCGAAGCCCGGCAATTCATAGGTGTGACCGCAAAAAAACCGGGGATTTTATGTAGTGTAACCACGGCTAATGTCGTCCTCGGTATAAAAAACATATACCCAAGTTCAATATCGTCCCACAAAACTACCTGGGTGTAGTTCGATCCACAAAAGTATACCCATCACTTGCCGTCCAAGATTTGATGGACAGATTATCTTTGTGATCTGATGACGCCATCTTCCCTGGTCAGGCAGGCCAATTGGCCAACTTCGGTTCGATTGACCGACTACTGTCAAAATTGACCGAAATTTACGGACTGAACACACCGTGTGTTGTCTTCGTGGGATAGAACAATTGGATTGGCGTTCGCTTTAGCGTTTCGGGGGCTTTGCGAAAACTTATATTTTTTATTGCCTCCCATTTGCCAAAGAATGACAGAATAAACAGCAACGTGAAAATTGGGGTCACATTGATAAATAATATATGTATGTCTCTCTGAATTTGAACGTCCGCCAAAAAATAGAGCGGGCACTGGCATACGGGAGGCATTCTCAGTCATTAACGCCTACCTGAAGCCGTTGACGGTAAAGATGAACACAGGCAAAAAGGTTATCCAGGCATTTATGGGTATAGACAGCCCACATGCTACGTAAGTGAGAACCTGGAACCGGCCTAGGTCACCCAAAGACAAGAAAACCTTATCGAGAGACGAGGCCATTTTCTTCTTGTCCTCGATCTGCCCCGGTCAAATGTATGTGAGGTTTACTGATACAAACATAATTGTACATGATACAAAATTGGCATATCAGAGCTGAGGCATAGATAAGCATTATGAGCTCTGACATGTCATCTAAAATTTAGCCTGGTTCCACTGCGGGCCTGCACAGATGGCGTTGGGGTGGGAGAGTCCGGGGGAGAGTGTGAGGCCAGGTACCATTCGGAACGACCTGAGGCGAACTGCTTATCTGTCCACTGGGCGGCGCATTTCACCTCGGACACAAGTCCAAGACAGCCATATTGTTTATCAACAAACCCACGTGACCGACCGTGGGACTATTTTGGCAGAATTTTGGCCTGTTAAGATGTTCAACATTATTTGCGGGATAAGTTGAGGCATACGTACCGGTATCTCACCCAATCTGCCATATTGATCCAATAACGCAACGTTTCTGTGTGACCTACATGTAGTGCGTAGGTGCTGCATAGCAGGTGTGATGAGGCGACCGCGTCCAACCCCCAGAAACGCATGGAAATCCTTGCGCATTCAAGATGGCTGCCTTGGAATCGTGTCCGAGGGGAAATGCGAGTGTCTACGGAAATTGCCGAGCAGTTGCCTTTGGAAGTTCCGAATGGCCTGGTACGCGGTAATCAAAAAGCCCTGAATTCCTGGCTTTTCTGACGTCACCAACGGTCGACGTGTCACGTGATTTCAAGACAAGATGGCGACGTTGCAGCATGTGGAAACTAACCATCAACACGAAGAAAACAAAAGTTATAATTTTTAACAAAGGGGGCTGTCGTATTAAGAAATTTAAGTTTTATCCTGGTACCCATTCACTAGACATTGTTAAAGGGATACTCCACTCATTGTGTAAAATTTTGAATTTTTGAAATATCATTAATACATTCAAATTCATTGATATCTGCAACATGTCAGATTTTTTAAAAATCAGCTAACTCATCATTTTAAGTATTTTAATTGAATCCCAAGGGGACCATAGCACAGCACACATGATGTCATGTGTGCTCAATGCATATTTATGAAGGAACAACCAATAGGCCTAGGCAGTCACAGTATTAGCTCATTCACTACAAAGGTCATCAGCCTATTGACACTAGTGACATAACAATTCATGGCATTGGTCTCTATGGATTGATAAAAATTCAAAAGCTTACAATGAGTGGAGTATTCCTTTAATGATTACTCTGCCGTGGTCTGGAAAAACCTACATGTAGTAGATCACATTTTGATCAAAATTGAGTGAGGACCATTTTTGGACTCACTAGGATTTACCCCTTCATGAAATGCACTAACATTGCAAAAATATCAAGTTGCTTCCGAGATATTGATAGGCAGAAATCAGGCAGAACCTAGTAAGTCTCACACTCCTGATCAGGAAAACCTAGCAATTATAAGCAGGTTCAGTTATTTACGTCATTGTGCTGTGTAGAGCATGGCTGATTCAGTCTGCAGTCATGCTGGCGTTGTCAAAGCGTCTCAGATATTCTCATTTAAAATTGCAATCTCGTACCCATTGTGACTTACTAGGTTTTACCAAATTACGGCAGTACTGTTATCTTGGTATTACTTTTACTTCTTCAGGGTCTTTTAAAGTAGCAATGGAAAATCTGTACGATAAGGCCAACAAGGCCCTTTTAAACTTAAACAATATAACCTAAGAGACAATGTCCGTATAGCTTTTAAGCTTTTCAACTCATTAATTCTCCCAATTCGACGTTTTCGTATACCGTATACGTCAAAATGATGACATTAACGTTAGCGTCAACGTGTAGTTGCCTAAACTCACTAATGTTGTTAACGCTACGCTTATCAACCTCGTCCCATGTAGAGTAACTCTCGTTCCTTGGGCATCCACGTGTTGTATCGTAATCATTCTCCAACACTGGAGCGAAAGGCAAATCTACGGTATTGGAGACTGACGCAATCATCGCCGATGGCGCAAGTGTGAAGGGAAAGAATGTCCTAGGAAAAACTGTCCTGTGGACAAAAAGTGGCATCGTGCCCCAATGCGGTCTCCCTTTAGTTTTTCGGAACCACGGTTTACAATCAACATTGCCGTACAGCTGCAGGAGAAAGTTCCGGTCACATACGCTTGGTAAAGCTGACACGCCAAATTACTATAAATACCATTGCTAAGGGCAAAATGACAGTCCTAGGTGAATGAATCTATACTATAATGGGCGTTGTGGCCGCGAAAAAGGAGGTGGATTTTGTTTCAAGCTGTGATCTCGGAAATGCGTTGAATGTTGGAAACCAATGACTTAGTAGGTGTGGATCATATTGTAGATTCCCCTCGACGGATTCTTTTTTGAAATTTTACCTCCTTTTTGGTAAAAAATGCCTTTTTGTGCCACAATTTGAACACAGGAGAGTTCCACACAGCTACTTGATAGTGTAGCCACATATCGGCAATGAGACAAACTACGTCCGTCCGTACCAACTGGAGTTGATCGCATCGTATACAAGTGTGTAGTGTAGCAATGTGTAGGCCTACATGTGTTCGGTCAACGAAGAAACAAGTGACTTTCTCACGCCTCCTCAAAAACTACGCATTGACGGCAGACAACACCTTTTGGGAATGTTTACGTATTATGTGGGGAGTGTTTTAAACCTACTTTTAGGCCAGGAAGTGATGCGGGCTTGGCAGAATCAATGCTTTTTCTGCACTAATCGAGCGGCGCATTCGCCATCATCTTTTTTTGTATTGCGCTGTAAACCATGCGCACCAATTCCGTGTGAGCCGCGAAACACCCTACACCTGTCTTCGGCCATCGTCTCATCGCCACATCATTACATTGCATGGACGGTATCAGGACACATTCCCTTCGGA
>NMRB01004032.1:4314-21275 GCA_002633025.1 Notospermus geniculatus | reverse complement strand
GGGGGGGGGGGGGCGTGACATGCTTAACAGACGAAGGACTATTTTCAGCATTCGATGGCAAGAAACCTGGCCGCAGAAAAAAATTGCCGGCGAACATGACGTGGAGGGGGGAGGCTGCGAAACAAAGTGATTTTCAGATGGCCCTGGTGATCATGAGGAGCAAGATTTTATCAAGTTCGTTGCGTGCCGAGCTCACGCCCTTCGTCAAGCTTGCACCGTCATACCTGAGTATGACAGATTAAGTCCAATTATGACCCTAATTAGGGCCGGAGGCCATTCTCAAGAGATTTATGTCCTGAGACATTTAGAAAGCAAAAATCAATTCGAATTATTTCTGAGGAAGCGCACCCGCACCGTACAGTCAACAATCTCCCGCAGCCGTACAGTTGATTTTAAAATTGCCGATTTTCGATGTGTTCTCCTGCGAATTTCTGGGAGATATTGCAGCAGCTAGCCTTTTATAGTGTATTCATTCACCTAGGGCTGTCATTTTGCTCTTAGCGATGGTATTTATAGTAATTTGGCATGTCAGCTTTGCCAAGCGTATGTGACCGGAACTTTCTCCCGCAGCTGTACGGCAATGTTGATTGTACACCGTGGGAACAATCGATTCACAAATTGATTGACTCGGCATCTTTCGTATTTCAATGTTCAGTATTTCAACCTCTCAATGTTGCCCGAATACACCATAGATAATTCTGGGGTCATTGCAAGTGCAAATTGGGAATAATTTCATACATATTTAAATAGGGCCTGTAACTCTGCCTGAAAAAGACGAGATTCCCGAGAACAAAGAAATCACTAGGCTTAAGCCTATTCAAATTCCTGGCTGCAGGAGATCCTTCATTCAACTGCTCAATGTGACCGCCACATCCAATTCTTACGGTCAATACCTGGCGAGTACGGCTATCGTTGATACGAACATACAGAAGCCTGTAGTTTATCTTTTCCAATCGCAAAGGACTTATTTCCACAAACCCGGTGTAAGTGAGCTTCTTCATCAGTAGCTTCCTGTAACATTGTGATTTTTTGAGTAAATAGACAAAGCTGAATTCGCGATTTCCAACCGTCAAAGCAATGTGAACGACGCCGTCCCCTGTTCTCGGTAGACTGGTTAGATAGAGCTGGCCTGTTCGTATTTTTGCTTTAAATGTCCTGTTCTGAATGTATTCTAGTAAAGTATAATTAAATTTGACTCCTGCTGTTTGAAACAAAAATGAGATGGCCATAAACCGTGGTTGTATCTGCGACCGGTCGAGAATGGCAACAATAATGCCTTGATTTCCACCAGGTCTGTCTCTGATCAGTGAAACGTGCCTTACGTCACACTCTCCCTGATTAACGCCGCCTGGTCGAGGCCAGAATCCTCCAACATTTGCAACTCGCACACCAAACATTGAGTAAAGAGACCACGTTTGGCTACAGCGACCCCTGTCGCTCTTTCGTGAATAAGCAACAAATTCATCGTTTGCGGTCCCGGCCAGTCCGATGCGTTTCGGGATTCTGAAAGCCCATTTAACGACGAATGACTCGTCGGCGAATCGGCTGTAGCTGACACCGATGAAGTTGGTAAAGTAGCGACTGACCATCACCATGACTGTGTCATTACCAATTGTAAATATTTGACGTTTGTCTGTGGCGAAGGATAGACGAAGTTATTTTCACTGGCTCAGTAATTAATGACCCCCCCTACCGTAGAGGACAAACCCTTGGCTCATGCAGTTCTATCACATACCGGTATCCTGCCCTGCCGATGAGCAGAGACTGCGCGTGTGTGTTAGGCCAGGTTTACATTGAGATATACTGTAGGCTATACGGACACGCGGGCGAACAATGGCCTCCTTGCACACCAAAAACGCGCGTTGAACGCCGCGGTTTCCGCCCACATACAGGGGTCACGTCTCCCGCGTGAAACGCTGCGGGAGGCGTGCATTTTTCGGGACAAGCACACTGGATACCTACAAAAGTTATTTCGGGCGGCGAGCGCGCGTCATTTTTTGCCGCGCGTCTTTGGTGTGGCCCAATTAAGGCCCGTTTCCACTACAGCGGATTCCGCCGCGGTTTGCGGCGAGCGGTGCGGTTTTCACAGGGTTTTGGATAATCCTTCGATGGTTCAACAATACAAGGCGTGTTAATTATCCCATGAATGCCTGTGAAATCCGCTCCGCTCGCCGCAAACCGCGGCGGAATCCGCCACAGTGGAAACTGGCCTTTATTGAAAATCCATTGAACTTCCCGGCGGTGAACGCGCGTCGTTTTTCGCCGTCGCGGCCCGCGGCGCGGTTTCGGTGTGAAGGGCCTTAAGGCCCGTTTCCACTAGAGCGTTTTTGCGCGGCGCATGACGCCGCGTTTTTGCGAGCGGAAATCCGCTGAGAATGCTGTAATGGATATCCCTTTATCTCTTTCCACTTGAGCGGGACGGTGAAAACGATCAAAAATTGCGCAACGGAGACCGCCGGCGGACAAAAGCCGATTGCTCGAATAGCATTCAAAGTGTATTCCGCGGCGTACTTCTGTACATTCCTTGCTGTATTCGGTGCACGGTGTATGGTGTATGAAACGCCCTAATGGAAACCCCTCCAGAAAATGACCACCGCCGCGATATCCGTCGCGCAAAAACGCGTCGCTTTTCCGCGAGCGAAAAAACGCTCTAGTGGAAACGGGCCTTTAAAGGCCCGTTTCCACTATAGCGGATTCCGCCGCGTCNTGTTAAACCATCGAAGGATTATCCAAAGCCCTGTGAAAACCGCTCCGCTCGCCGCAAGACGCGGCGGAATCCACTATAGTGGAAACGGACCTTAAAGGCCCGTTTCCACAGACGCGTTTCACGCTGCGTGATGCGTAAAACGCTCATGTGGAAACGGGCCTTAAAGGCTCGTTTCCACAGACGCGTTTCACGCTGCGTGATGCGTCAAATCTTTTGTTATTTTCCGCCGCTCTGCTTCCAAACAATGGGCGAAGCGTCAAAACGCTCACGCTACCGCTTCTGTGGAAAGGGGCCTAGCCAGATTTTGAACGCGCGTCGGCGCTCATTGCTCGTCGAAGTGTGAACTAGGCATAACCAGTTACAGTAGCCACTGAAACTTTATATATAGGCCCGGACGCCTAGATGAACGTACGAAGGTACTGTTTAAATATTAAAATCGATTCAAGTTTTGGCCTCCATGTAAACCAATTCACAGCCAGAGAAATACGCATAAACCAATGAATTGACCGTCCAAACATGGCCGTCTTTTAGGTCGTGTCTTACCTGACACAATAGGTAATCGGATGTCTGTCTTCTTCAAAGCTCCCTCTCGGTAACCTAGCAACCGGTGAAAATGCGACAGTGGGATATTTATGGTTCTAAAAGATTGCACATCACATGTAATCTTCGGAATCAAACATTCATTAACATCAAATGTGCTGGCTCATGAACATTTGACTGGTATTACAAGTTGTGCAAACCTCTGCCGTACAGCAATACATACAGCACTATTCACGATTACACATACACAGGCCGACAGGAATAAATATATCAGATTCTAGGTCAAGTTTATACAGTACAGCAGTCCGGTTGCCATTTGGCTGATTAGGAAAATACAAATACCTATTATTCCATGTAGAGTACACATAGTGACCGATCAGATTGTAAGTTCATGTTGGACTTGGCCTAAACATCAAAGGAGGTGAATTTTTACCCTCACACAATGGAAGATGTAAGTAAGAAGGTCTACAAAACGCCTTGTATCCTATATGGTCTTCTCATCGCAGGACCGCTATTCTCTTCTCCGTAAATCATTGATAGTCTTTATGTTATTCATCTCTACATTTAACAATACTGTGCAGAGTATTTCAATTGCTTGCTTCGTCGCTCGTGTTTTTGCCTCGCTTCCCATTCCTCACATTTTCACATAGAACGAACATGTGGTTGAAACTAACGTGGTTGTGGAGAAGAACAAATCGAACTAGGAGCCAGCCGCCCTAGGGCCTAACCAATGGTGCATTTTGTTACAGACTGCGACAAATCTCGACGACAGCCTTCCCCTGCTGGCATCATTCCGGCACCAAAGGTCGTCCTGGGTGGGTCTCGGGTGTGTCATGTCGGTGCAGACGCTACACGGACTAGCTTACGACGCACTGGTGCCTTACATCATCTCCTTCGGCAAGGATCAACTCGGACTCAATGATCAAGAAGCCATAGCGATCAGTCTGGCTTTCTCAGGTAGATCGGTCTTCAATGAGAAGAAGAAAATGACATCAATCCTGTCTATTTTTCCTTTTGACAGCTACACTGAAGTCCTGGATCTTCAACAAGTCCGTGAAACAGTAGCCCTACGGTACCGATTTCAGTGTAACGCTTTTTTTGGTTCAGTCAGTCGGAAGTCCGATGACATTGCCGTAAGCTTCGTGCATCTCTCTGACATCTCACCGTATCACTCCACGTTAGCACGAGAGTGGACCGTGGACTTGGGAGTTGAGTCCTTTAGATGTCGTAGGACTACCGCAGATTCAAACTGAGTAAAGTACAAACACGTATTACTATAGTCTGTGATGATGATCTTTCAGCAATGGTCTTCATCATGCCATTGATAGGTGGCGGACTGGGGGACATGGTCTTTGGCAGGTACAAAGCAATCCTTACTGGAATATGTCTCTATTTCATCGGTAAGTGAAGCAACTCTTTTGGAGTGATAAAATTTTCAACCACTTACAATGTACCACCGGTATCTTGCATTGTAATCATCATTACTTTTGCATCATTTCAAGTACGTGAACATGCGAATCGGTCAGGTTTCTTGGAGTTGCAACTTCCTTGACCACATAAAAAAGTTTATCTTTAATTATCTATTTGCTTTCAATGATTAACTGTCCATGATATAAAATGCTGAAATCCCGAAGCCCGATGCATGCACCAGGAAGAATAAAAAACTAACGATGTCTTAGTGCTCAAGTAATCTGTTTTTATTTTTATAGCAAGTAATCTGTTTTTATTTTTATAGCAGTTTAAAAAAGCATTAACCCCTAAAGACATTGTTTAGATACTTTAGTTAGGCACCTCCTATATGTATGTAATGGGATTCCTATTCTAATTACTACCTGTTTCAGGGACGGTGGTGATGTTAGCTCTGGTTATTTCCATCAATTTAGACGCCATTTTGGGAGTGAAAACGAAAGTTGGGTTCTACGTCGTTGCGCTAACATTTATTGCTGTGAGTAGAGGCTTCGTCATAGCCAACATTGTACCCTTTGGAGCAGAGCAGCTGACGTCCCCGACTCCAAAAAATTTGTGGTCGTATCTGATGTGGTGAGTACAAAATGCTGAAACACATAAGACAAACACAAGAATTTCTTAAAGGTGCTCTAGTTCGAATTGTAAACATTACGGTGTGCCACCTGTTATCAACTTCTGGTACATGTACTAACAAATCTGATAAAATCGAATTAAATCTCGCCTTTCACAACTTTTTGTTTGTTTTTGAGCGTAAAATCATAAATATATTTCAGTTACAAGAATATTTATCAAGATACTAGTAGATATAAAAATAGATGACATTTATGTTTGGTTAGTTTGGTTCCCAACCCCTAGAGGGCTACGCATCTAGGGTTTGGTATTGGCTGTGGCACATTCCTTATTTGGAACGCTGGACTCCGGATTCTTGGTTGCCTGACGTCACGAGACACTCTCCAACCGCAAGGGAGACACTCTCCAACCCATGCCGTGATCAGTAGACAAAATGGTGGAATACATGCGACGTCAACGCCGGATAGACTCTCACAACTGAATTTTCCTAGGGGTTTGCATGGTTGTTGGTGACCTGGCACACCGTTTAAGTGAGTCTTGCTGCAGAAGCAACACAATTTGCCTTGGATGCCTTTTCGTGAGCAGCATCACGCTTTTTCTGCACATGTAGCCTACGCGATGCCTAAACCACGTCCATGCATGCATGCACAGGTCACCGCCGAATTACCCCAACAATTCGGCAAGTTTGTCGTTTTTACCAGCCTCTGAATCAAATAAATTCGATGGTTGCGTTCGTAGTGGCCGAAAACATTAGGCTTTCCCCTTCAACATGTTGAATTCGCTTTGACATTTCCCAACCACGTGCCTATGTTTTCATTGTGATTCTAAAAATAGTAACGCCATAAAAGGAAATGGTCGGAAGCCAATACCGAACCCTCATAGCCCTAGCGGTGGGTTCGGGAACCAAACTAATGTTTGGTATACACGGTGCTGCCACTGTCCGAGGAAAAATAACTTATAATCAACCATGTAAATAAACAAACCGTAATGTTTACAATTCGAACTAGAGCACCTTTAAGATGTTCCATTTCACATGAAAACGTGTCGGCTGCAATAAAAATTGTCCTTTTGTTGACCATATTGTTTAATCGTTTTTCAGGTCGTTCTGGTTTTTCAACATTGGCAGACTCTTCGCGTATCTTCCATTACCATTCATATTAGAGCAAATAAAAGACGAGAAAACCAGACTCTTGCCAAATGCCATAATTCAAGTGGTGACGATAGGGGTCTCTGCGGCTTCTTTCGTTTTTGGCAAAGTCAGATACAAGAGGCAAGCGCCTCAAGGTACATGTAATCATTTTGCCTTCAAATTCACATCATCGGCTATTCTAGCCAACCATCCAATCGTCAAGTACAGAATATCATGCAGAAACCGATTTTCTACCATCAACGTGTACAATGGGTGACTTTAAAGTTGGTGTCAGTGTCATGTTAACACTAAGCACCATTTTGACACCGTCTGTAAACTGTGGCCGTAGTGTTGGTGTTAGTTGGTGTTAACACCGACACCCGGTGTTACCCAAGTTTAAAGTTGGTGTTTGGTGTTAACACTGACACCGACACCAACACTAAGCACCATTTTGACACCGTCTGTAAACTGTGGCGGCAGTGTTGGTGTTAACACTAACACCCGGTGTTACCGGAATTTAAACACCAACTTTAAAGTCACCCAATGGGTGATTTCAAAGTTGGTGTTAACACGGTGTTTACAATGCATTAAAGCATGCATTGTAAATACCGTGTTAACACCAACTTTGAAGTCACCCATTATATCATCTTCTTCTATTCTTCATCAACAGGGAAAGTAACATTTCGACGAATCCTAAAAGGCCTGACTGACTGTGTTTTCTGTCGGCTGCGGGGTGGCCGTAAACCGTCAAAGTCAGCTTCATCTCTGGAACACGATCGATGGTATAATGCCCAGCTCTTTCGGAAATTGGTCCTGATGACTGGACTGTTCGCTACGTGTGGTGTATATGAAGCAATAGATTCCCAGGTATGGTCGCGGCATTGTTCAACAAAAATTATGATGTCAGGAACCTGGTTGTTTGACACTTTCTCAAACCGTGTGCCTGGACCATTATTGGCTGAAGGGAGTAAGAAATAAAAGTGGAAAATAGGAAGTGGGGAATTTTTTTGCGAATTTTTCAATTTCTCAAAATGGGACAGATCTTTTTCCCATTTTGAGAAATTTTCTTAAAACGACGTGACATTTGTCTGATTTTTCGGGCAATATTTCTCGAAATGGGAACAAGATTACCCCAATTTGAGAAATTGAAATTTGAGAAATTTGCTCACAAGTGCAAAATTTCCCACTTCTTATTTTCCATTTTTATTTCTTACGCCCCCTGCTGATGTCTTTGCCGACTGGAGCCCGAAGAACGACTTTCTGTATTCGTTTCCGTTGATAGCTTATACTACCATTTGCTTTTTCTAAGTGTTCTCTGCTTTCAGGTGACGTCAACGTATATCGTGCAGGGTCGACACCTTCACAACGGAAGACACGTTCCTAAGTTGTTCATGATTATGTTCTCTCCCCTGGCTATGATTATATTCGTTCCCTTAGTAGAAATATTCAACAGGAATTCCTCGCCGTGTAGATCATTACAGTTGCACGACCTCACAATTCTCGGTAAGACCATCTTGTCCAAACAAGGCCATCGACTGCGTCTTTAGCCTTGTCCGAGTCATGTCGTCTTTTGCGTTAACTCATAAATTATTATTGAATATGACCCCTACTTGACCCCGCCTCCTAGCCAATCAGAACTCGTGAAACAAATTGCCGTTCGGCACTTTCTCTTCTCTTCCCGCACACATTTGTAACACGGATTTTGATTGGCACGTCGATAAGCCATCGCACACCGACGATTGGCTGAGGCTCTGAGCCCTCAGAAGCGGGAAATGTGATGGATTCAAACCAGGCTAAATGGGCGTCAGACTTGTGAGAATCAGATGGGTAAGATCAGCCTTCAAATGAAATAACGGACGACAGTGTACTGGGGCACTGCAGGCGCGTGTCCAGAGGGGGGGTCCGGACCCCCCGCTGCTCGCACAGGCCATAGATTTTTTTACCCATATTACTTCAAGCGAGCATCAAATACAGGGAGAGGGGCAAGTAGGTGGGGGTCTAGCGGGTTCTCGAAACTTGCGACCCCTACTCCGCTATAGTTCTGCTATGAGTAAGCCCATGAGGTAGTCTATATCCGTTGTCGGGTGCGGCGGATGCGACCAGGTTCACTCAGTCAAGACATGTGCAAGGCTGAAATGCTGGGAAATGGCGTCTTCGGTGCGCAGATTTTACAAAATTTCCTACCCACGAGGGGGACACCCCCTCGCGCTCCCCCCTCTGGCTCCATTCTCGACGACCCTCGATCCCGTGGACCCCCCTAGCCCTCTGCTCGAAATCCTGGACACGCCCCTGGGGGCGTAACCGATTTGCTGAGACTAAGAATAAATATAGCTGCGCTCAGACAATATTGGCATAGCAAGCTGAAACACGAACACATCCTCCCACAGCAGGAATTTTTACCTCGCTCCTCTTCATCCGCTCACACAAACCCCTGCTGAAATACAACATCCAGTGAATCTGGTGCGGCTCTTCCATACGCCAGTTGCACTATACCTGTATTGGCAGGATAACTTGGAGAATTACGAATTTCTTGGTTTCACCCCGTTTGACCTTAAAGTTTTGTGCTTTACAAATCACTCACATCTTTCCAAAATTGACTGAATTTTATCAGAGGTTCTTCCTATGTATAGGAAAAATTCTTATTATTTTTGATTGTTATTATGAGTCATAATTATTTAGTATTCACACCCTAAAATTGCTGCATTCTGATTGGGCAATGGTTTTCTGACCGCCTTATGCTTGCCTGGGAGGCCCAATTTCAGCAGGGCTTTGTGTGGAGTGTATGAAGAGGAACGAGACCAAAGCCCAGCTGTGGGAGGATGCACGAACATGGCATGTGCGCTTCATGTCTCAACCATACTTCTGCATTCGCATGCAAGTGGCTCAGCCATAAAATTCCATAAATCCAATCGGTTTGATACTTTGTGCTTAAAGAATATGGCAGAGCCACGTGGCGTAGGTATGGCTGAGAGAATACGCCCAGACTGCCAGGTTTCGACGGATCCGAAGGTTAGATGACCGTGTGGCCTTGATATTTCAGAATGTCAGTGTGGGGAACACAGAATAAAATGGTCCATGGACCATGTGCTCACCCGTTTGGACATGTAATAGTGTAATGACAGAGAGAGGTACATGTTAGTTATGAGCAATCTGGGTCAAGTCATTCCCAAGTTGCAGGGCTTCAATGATTGTTGGGTTATGCCGCCTGGCGGTCATACTGGATGTCCGATCGGGCCAAAACTTCACATGCACATAAAGGCCATCTAGGGGGAGCCGTATACCACATTTGAGCGCTCTGGGTCAAGTCATTCCTGAGTTATAGCACATTTGATGATTTTCGGTTTACGCCACCTGGCGACCATATTGGAAGTTTAATCAGGCCGAAATTTGACGTGCTTGTAAAGGTCATCTACATAGAGAGAGGTAAATATCAAGTTTGAGCACTCTGGGTCAAGCCGTTCCTGAGTTATAGCACTTGGATGATTTTCAGGTTACGCCACCTGACGGCCATATTGGATGTCCGATCGGGCCGAAACTCGGTATTTTTGAAGGTACCCCTCTAATACACGTTTATGCAAGATATGAAGACGTCCGGTGAGATAACGAAGAACTGTGGCAGGTTCGTTACTTTTGTGGAACATTGACCGCTGTGACCTTGAAAGGTAGGTCAAATCAAAAACGCGTTATATATGTTATGTATCATAATTAGATACACCTATGATAAAAATTTGGAGATGATCCAGTCATTATTTCAGGAGTTATTGCACTTTTTGTGTTTTTGGTTTTGGCCACCTGGAGGCCAAGCCAAGAATCGAATCGGACCGAAACTCGGTGTCATAGGTCATCTGACCTAGGGGTACCAAGTTTCAGATCAATAGCTCCAGCGGTTACGAAACATGCCCTGCTAAGGGACAACAACGACGACGGACGACGACGACGACGGACGCTGCAGTACGACAAAAGCTCACGGGTGAGCGAAAAATCTGTCTCACGTTTCGCCAGTGTCATCTACAAAATAGGTGAAACATTGAAAAGCAAGGAGCCCCTCGGCACTTTTTTTACAACAATGTTTTGTTCATTATAGATCGATGGCGTTGATTGCGGACCTTGTTTAGGCCTACATTTGTACATGATTTGACTTGGGTAACCTCTCTTTAACGGGCCACATCGAATTTATTTCTGGCTGGATGCCTTGACAAAGCATATCAGTGTGTAACCCAGCGCTTCTAGATCAAAATGGACGTTAGTATTTATCTATACCTGGCTGTCTCTTTGCGTGACTGCCGTAGAAACAAAAAAGTTCACACTTCTATGTTTACATAACACGTGGAATCATCATGACGTCACCCCCTGACGTTGCATTCGCATGCACGGATGTACAGACCGACACTATACGCTCACGCTGTGAGCGTAGTGTCGGTATGTACATGATTGTCATGTACATGACGTCCTTTCATACCAAAGTACATCATGACGTCCTTTGGTATGAAAGGTTCCGGGCGAATTTCACACTTGGGGAGTTGTTTCAGGCGGCAAAACTCATATATTTTACGGATTCGAAAGCAGCATTTCTCTAGAATTTCGGTGCTTTGATAAAATAGGGAATATCGTCTTCCCGATACATGAAAAATAAAAGCTGTTTCTTTACAAATAAGTTTCGAAATAGAGGTGTCCTTTGGTGTTGTTAAATAATGATCAACTCAAATTGTATGTAATGCCCCCTGAGGGTAAATGATTAATAATAAATTCAATTCAATTCAATTCAATTCAATTGACGTCCTTTGGTATGAAAGGTTCCGGGCGAATTTCACACTTGGGGAGTTGTTTCAGGTGGCAAAACTCATATATTTTACGAATTCGAAAGCAGCATTTCTCTAGAATTTCGGTGCTTTGATAAAATAGGGAATATCGTCTTTCTCGATACATGAAAAATAAAAGTTGTTTCTTTACAAATAAGTTTCGAAATAGAGGTGTTCTTTGGTGTTGTCAGTTTCCAGCTGAGATGGTCCAAAATCAACGCCGTCTGTCCATAGTCTCAGGCCGTTTGAGGGTTCAAGGGTCGGTAAATGCCTTACCGCGGAAGTCCTATAGCCACGAGGTTTGGCCAATTCCAGCGAAAATAATTAAAAAGAGTGAAGGAAAACGACGATGGGTTTAAATATGCCCGTATCCTTTATATTTTAATTGTCCTTGGCATGAAATTAATACTTATAAAGCAGTCACGTTTTTGTTCGTTGTGACTGAAAATTGCAGTGAACTTCTGATCTGTAGAAAACCGGTGTGATGTATGAGAATGCCTCCCGTATGACAATGCCCGCTTTATTGTTCGGCGGACACTCAAATACAGAAAGACATGTTGATCAGTGCCTCCCCCATTGCCACGCCGCGGCTTATTCCGTCAATCTTTTGTTGGGAGGCACTGGCAAATGGGGGGCAGTGAAAANGGGGGGGGGGGGGGGGGCAGTGACAAACATTACACCGGGTTGTGAAAGGGGCCTGTCATTCCCACGACACAGGTACATGTATTAGTTACCTACCTTGCGAATCATAACTCTAGCACCTGGAAACAGGCGCCGTCTATCGCCGACTTTATCGCAATTCGAATGGGCAACATGCAGCCAGCATACTGACAAAACCCTGTCAAAAACAAATGCAGGAGATTTCATTCGCCTGCAGAGGGCAGCACAGTAGATAGGCGAAGACGGGAGGACACGCAAATGGTTATAACGATTTTGGTCAAAGACTCCGACATTTGCGTCGGTGTAAATTTGGTGGATTTCCACTGCAGGTTTTAATAAGCATGGTAATCTGCTGTAGCCAGTCTCCGTGGGGTGCCTGCAGATTATCGTGGATGACATGACTGGGGAAGTCTCCGTTGAAATGATGGAGCGGAATCTTGTGCCTTCCTTCCTACATGTACATGTTGTCAATGCTGAGAGTGTTTGACTACAAACGTCACTTGAAGGTATCTCTCGAAAAGCAATATAAAGAAAGCTCACTTTGATAATAATGACCGCCGGGAATCCAACACATACAATCATCGTATATCATGAAAAATATCGGCTGCTCTCGCGTGATCAGTGAGTCATGGGATTCAAAAACACTGCGCATCATCATCAAGCTTCACCGAAAACTTGACGCTAGGTGGCGATATCTGGGGATATCACCACAAGTGTCGACGCTAGGTTTCCATCTTGAAAAGTAGTGCGCGCGCGGAGCGAACAGTAGAAATTCTTCTGTTTGTAAAGCGGTTACCCATCACGTCGTTTTCTACGCTTACAATATAGATCTGTTGTAGATAGGTGTACAAAGGTGTAGAGTCGATGCAAACATCGGTAGAGTAAATAAAGTTATTCTGTTTCATTTTCGACAAGAGAAATATTGTTTTCTGCACAGTCATAATAACAGTTTGAAAAAGAGGTTCGCGTCACTTGAAAGACCAAAAAGATGGCGGCGCCACCGACGATGACGTCAAGATTTTCAAGATGGCGATCTAGCGTCGACAGCAGTGTTAAAATTTCGTCCAATTATCAACAAAATTTCAACGCTGTCGTGGAGTATGGCTTCACCGAACACTGCTGCTCCTGGACATTAATTAAATGATGCACAGAGAGTACGGTATCCCGCTTCCATGGCAGCGCTCGTGGGCAGCCTGGACCCATAGGGCCGTATGCACCAACGAAGATTATCTTGAACTCAGGTTGAGCCACAACTTTTCCATTGTCGCATCATGCCCTGGCGAACCTGAACAATTGAAAAGCTGTGGCTCAAACTGAGTTCAAGATAATCTTCGTTGGTGCATACGGCCCTTAGTGACCATCGACCATGGCTTTACAAAATAAAGATGCACGACCGCGTGGAACAAAAAGGAGCAGTCAGCCGCACGTATTGCCAAAAGATGGCAGCAAAGTTCTAGCGGAGCAATACACAGGAAAATCCACGTGATTGGTGCTCGATCAAGAATGAATGGGTCCGCAGCTTTTTGCATTGAATTGAGCCGTAGTGACGAATCGCAAGAGTTGAACATGTTCAACTTCTGCGCCCCGACGGATCATGATCCCGACGGGCGTAACCCAGTCGCAGTTGACCTGACTTGAGTTACGACGTCGTGCGATTNAAGATGGCGGCGGTGATTTTTCCTCCGGGACTAAATCCCAAACCCAAGTCTCGCAATATCTCGCGGGATTTGGTCCCGGTGTTCCGGTTGTGCTGCTCCTGGACATTAATTAAATGATGCACAGTACGCACAGAGAGTACGGTATCCCGCTTCCATGGCAGCGCTCGTGGGCAGCCTGGACCCATGCACCAACGAAGATCATCTTGAACTCAGGTTGAGCCACAACTTTTCCATTGTCGCATCATGCCCTGGCGAACCTGAACAATTGAAAAGCTGTGGCTCAAACTGAGTTCAAGATAATCTTTGTTGGTGCATACGGCCCTTAGTGACCATCGATCATGGCTTTACAAAATAAAGATGCACGACCGCGTGGAACAAAAAGGAGCAGTCAGCCGCACGTATTGCCAAAAGATGGCAGCAAAGTTCTAGCGGAGCAATACACAGGAAAATCCACGTGTGATTGGTGCTCGATCAAGAATGAATGGGTCCGCAGCTTTTTGCATTGAATTGAGGCGTAGTGACGAATCGCAAGCCCCATGTTCAACTTCTGCGCCCCGACGGATCATGATCCCGACGGGCGTAACCCAGTCGCAGTTGACCTGACTTGAGTTACGACGTCGTGCGATTATCCAGAAGTTGATCTATTTTAGTTAACTAATCAGTGATCAGCATTTTCATACCCTGCATGGGCGCTGCCATCTTGAAAAAGTCTCATGATCACAAGTCACATGACTGCCAGAACTTTGCGATGCTGTAATCGCAGGTGACCTGAACACGGTTACGATTCCCTGCGCGCAGATGATGCCTGTTCCACGACGATCGCACGCATTTTTCGTTTTTTTTGTGACCTGACCGTGATTGTGGCACCTGATACCGACTGTTCCGTCGCAGCGCAGGCAACCTGCGCGGAGATGCCGCCTTTCTGCGATGATGAGCGCACGGCATTTCACTTGCGACCTGACCGTAGAGTCTGATGCTGATGTCAGGTCGACCTTGCGATGGCACAGAACAGGGGCATCCATGCCTACCTGGGGTAGTGCGTCATTCCGTCGAACTACAGAATTCTACCCCAGGCGGTAATAGCCACTGCACAATGTTCAAGGTGGCTGTTCCCTTTAGTTTACGTGCCAAATTATTATTAGCCAATCAGATTACGCGTTGCAGAAGAGCCTTGGATTGCAAGTTGCGATGTCAGCTGTACAGTGCACTGAATAATAATAATAATAATAATAATAATAATAGTATTTATATAGCGCCCCTTAAAATAAAATTTGCCAGGGGCGCTTTACAGAGTCAAGGAACTGCACAGAACAGGGGCATCCAGGCCTACCTGGGGTAGTGCGTCATTCCGTCGAACTACAGAATTCTACCCCAGGCGGTAATAGCCACTGCACAATGTTCAAGGTGGCTGTTCCCTTTAGTTTACGTGCCAAATATTAGCCAATCAGATTACGCGTTGCAGAAGAGCCTTGGATTGCAAGTTGCGATGTCAGCTGTACAGTGCACTGAAATGGATCGAATCGAGTCAAGTTTTCCGATTTGTGTCTCGCAAAATGCTTGGATTTGCAGTAAATTTCTGACATGACGGACAAAACTGTACTTAAAATGTACAACAAAAAATATTTGTATTCCTGGAAGCCAGAACGACAGACGACGCCGCGAGTTGATAAAAGGGACATTTTGATTGGCCACTCGCGGCTAGGACCAAGCCGTGAAATAAAAATGCTCCTATTGACGCCAGGGGTATGAGTGATGTAACAGGAGGTGTAGTCATGCGATGACCCTGGCCTGGTGTGCCAGGATGAACAGGGGAGACGACTGACTTTTCCGGATCACTTTGTGTTTGAGGCACGACGGGGTGGAACAAATCAGTCGCTGATATAGTGTGTGACAATGAGTGCAGTTGCGTCGCACCTGCGACTATTGGCATCAGTTGCCGATCAAAAAGATCACGAATCGCAAGATTTGAACATGTTCAACTGCTGTGTCATCCCGAACGGCGGAATCTATTTGCAGTCGACTATTAACTCGGGAATATGCCGCCTGTGCCACCATGAGCGCGCACAGTTTCACTTTTTGGGACCTGGCGGTGATTTCTTCACTTCATGTCAACTAGTCCGTCGCGTCGCAGGCAATCGTAGAGCGACCTTGCATCAGCATTACTATGTAACACTAACAGGATTAGTATAGTGGCCTCACGGCGTACGCCGTACGAAAGAGACACAGAAAAAAATCGCTGCGACGTCTTCGTCGTCGTCCATCGCGCCGAACTCCATTACGCATGCGCAGAGAATGACAACTACAATTGGAGACGTTGTGCAAACAGCTTGGGCAGTAGAGAATGTGAAATTTGGCGGCGAATTTCGAATGCGTGACATTATCCGTGCTCTTTGTCGCCCAGCTTCACCAAGCCCTCGTCTCCTTGAAGGGAACTCTGACTGGAGTTTGAAATAACCTGATGTGTTGCACCGAGCGAAATCATTAACTTAATGAGAGGAAAGTCTGTGTTAATGCTCATTGTTTCGTTTTGATTATTTCAATAAGAATTCTGGAAAACACGCGTTTATAAGTAAGAACTCATTGATGATCAATAAAACAAGCGTGAATGCATGTAGGTGAAAAACTGCCCTTCAAAATACGTAATAACAAGTCTTGCGGCGGAAATGGTTCACGTGCATGGGAAGAGTATGACAATGCCGAATGGAGTAGGCCTATGTTAAGCTGTGCATACAAATTCATGTGCACACTACCAAAAATAGATCTCAAAAGTCGTATCGGCATCAAGGGCGCGCCTGGACCTCACAAACATTGTTCAATGAGAATATCGTAGACGAGAGTGCCTCTAAAGCTGCTTTTCCACGAGGCGTTTGCGGGCGCGGAAGAGCAGGCGGGCGCGGCTTGAAAAAATCGATCCAACGTATTTCCCTGTTTTTCCATTTCCTCTCGCTGACCTACATGTAACAATAGAGAGGTTGCGCAGTTTTCCGACTCCGACTCCGACTTCAACTACGTCAACGAGAATGAATTGCAGTCCGCTATGGACATCCTTGATAAAAACGATGTGATAGAAGTTGTCAATTCGTCAAACACCATAAATTGAAGGCAGAAAAAATTGGCCTAGTAAATCGGAAGTGCGGATAAATAATCCTAGTCGTTACGACTTTGAGACACGACTTTGACGACTACGATATTTGCGATTAATGCGCACTTCCGATTACGAGTCAAAATTATTCTGCCACAAAGTTATGGCATTTTACGATTTGCAAACGTCTATCACATCATTTTTATCAAGGATGTCTACAGCGGACTGCAATTCGTTCTCGTAGTTGAAGTCGGAGTCGGAGTCGGAAAAGTGCGCAACCTCGCTAATACCATACTCGCCCCGCCTACGATGACAAATGGCAATGAATGACCAGCTCGATCGTTCCTAC
>NMRB01004031.1:14006-42276 GCA_002633025.1 Notospermus geniculatus | reverse complement strand
ATATTGGTATATACATCAGAGTAGGTGAACAGGGTATCCTCAGTTCAGGGGTGCAGCCATCTGTATGATCAAATACCTTAAATAAAGTGAGAACAAGGACCCACAGTGACCATAAATTGATTCGCCAAACACACTGACAAAAAGTCCATGCTGATGAAAAGACAATGGTACCTATTTGCAACCAGTGTTGTTGGTGAACACAAATTTCACAGGTAGCCTACATGAGGACAGGACAGAAAGTCATTCACAAGCCAACATAATGAACTTTGCTTTTCAATTATATCTTATCTTTGATTACGGGCTTTGATTTAGCTTTAGAATTTTCGGCTGTATATTAAGGACAAAGGATACAACATCACACTGCTCGAAAATCGTGTAAATGGATTCTTCGCCTTTGGGTTTCAAATATTTTTTCTAGACAGCTGTTTGTCAAACTTCAATGTGATATGAAATCGCTTCGCTAACGCCATCATACTGCAGACGCTAACACTATTTCTGAGGACGTAGATTTGCAGTGCAAAAGATAGCGATCTATTTTTGCACATGCGTAATCTGCTTGGTCTTAAAAACTATTCACAACTGATTAAAAAGTTTGGTTTATTCATATTATTTGTGCCTCATGAAAAGAATTTAACATTAAAAATCCAAAGTGGTGAAAGAAGAGTCAAAATAACAGAAAGGTATGACAGACAATTCCGAATGAATTTTCTCTGCTGATAGCTTTCCTCGTTTGGTTCCGAGTCCATCCAAGCTGTTTTTCGGTGTAGAAAGAAAACGGTGAGGACAAAAACACATAA
The DNA here is from genome assembly GCA_002633025.1 of Notospermus geniculatus. NCBI lineage: Eukaryota > Metazoa > Nemertea > Pilidiophora > Heteronemertea > Lineidae > Notospermus > Notospermus geniculatus. The sequence goes on along the minus strand of NMRB01004031.1, from coordinate 41,479 downwards.
ACAGAGCAGTCTGCACAGCACTCGGAGACTTTCGAAAAATTTAAACAGCGCTAGGATGGTCCAGTTTGAGTTTTCAATGAGTGAACTGAAGAGGTCTGTGGTATGTTGTACTTTGTAGACAGTGATAGCAAGATATTGTGGCATTTTATCCAAATGCATGCTCCTGGCGTATTTTGTGAAGTTGGACCGCAGCAGATCGATTTGGGAGATGATTGCCAGTGAGGCTTTGTGCAGGTCTGATAGGAACGTTTTCACCTCCTCTGACGAGTTGATCTCAAATTTGAACGGCCTGAAATCACAAAAGAATGCAGTATAATGCATGATATACATGTATGACCCATTTGAATATTCTGATTAATACACAGGTGGACTCGGTAATAAGCCCATCGACATTGTTACGCTGTCATTGACGACCAGACTAAATATTCGCGACAAGATATCACTCAGCGCCCGGCTGGTGAATCAATATAATAGGCCTACATACGCTTTGCGTATGTGAACTGAATTTCAGAAGAGGCCTTGGTCGGTAGCCTGTCCTGGCGAGTATGCATACAGACATGTCGGTCAACATACACAGGCTATGAGTAGGCCCATAATATCGTTGAGTGTTTTGTAGGCCTACATGTCGTGGTCATTTTCAACTACGATAGGCCATGTAGGCCATTTGTTTTACAAAGTATTACAATTCGTCCTTCCCAACGAAGTGGACTACTTAAAATCAATACTTCCATGACCTAAGACTGAGAGGGCCTCCGGGGAGGGCCTAAATGTACACGTACGTTTTGGAGGCTTCGGCGGCAAATGTTTTCACAACCTCTGTCAGAGGATCTAATAGGCCTACATGTACATGTACATGTAATACGCGATGTGAACTGAATTTTAGAAGAGGCCTTGGTCGGTAGCCTGTCCTGGCGAGTATGCACACAGACATGTCGGTCAACATAGGCCTACACAGGCTATGAGTAGGCCCATAATATCGTTGAGTGTTTTGTAGGCCTACATGTCGTGGTCATTTTCAACTACGATAGGCCATGTAGGCCATTTGTTTTACAAAGTATTACAATTCGTCCTTCCCAACGAAGTGGACGGTACTTAAAATCAATACTTCCATGACCTAAGACTGAGAGGGCCTCCGGGGAGGGCCTAAATGTACACGTACGTTTTGGAGGCTTCGGCGGCAAATGTTTTCACAACCTCTGTCAGAGGATCTGGTCCTGTCCGTCTCGCTGTTTTCGACTGCCCTGGAAGTAGGCCCCCTATCGCCGAGAGTTTCTCATACATGTTCAGCAGCTTGATAATCAAGTCCATGGTCCCCCTGTCATCCGTGAACAGTTGTCTCTACTACCAACAGTAAGCCTAGGACCAGCTGGGTTCACGGACAGCGAAATCCGGAAGTCGGTTCACGTGCGACATGTGCGAAGGGAAAGCCATAGGAAAATTTTCACGACCATTCTGATATAGTTCTATTTCACAATGATAGATGGCGATACTAAAACATGGGCAAATTTAGAGAATACATTGTATAATAATTGAAATGGAATTGCACATAACTAACTGAAGGATGAGAAACTTATACATCACACTACTTGTACATTTTTTATGTTAACTTTTTTCAAACCCGATGTCTATTTCATATTCTTAACTTTTTTCAAAGATGTTGAAGTCATGGTAGGCCCACTGTGAAAGGCCCGAGCCGAAGTCTTGGCTGAAGAGACCCTTTCTTTTCATCTTTTCTCATGTAGGCCTACATGTAGACAGGCCTAAATGTATAAATGTAGTTACAATGTACTTTGATGGAATGATTTATGTTGTTTTTTGAACACTTTTTTGCTTTTGTACAGGCAGGTAGGGGTTGAATCAAAAGCTTAGGCGTAATCTTTATGAAACTCTCTAATCATATCAGGCAAGACATGACGCGATTCTTCGACAAGCTTTGTGAAGAATACACGTTTTGATTGGTTATGGGGTTGTGATGTAATCAAATAATATAGATCATTAATACATGGCGTGTGTGTTTTCAGTTTCCTACTTGTCACACAGTAGTACAGCAGAGTCGAGATAAAAGTTTCTAAATCAGACGATGCTCTCCCGAGACACAGTGATTTCTCAACCTAAACAAAGATGGCGCAAACAAACCTACTAAGAAGTAGAATGGGAGCATTACTTGGGCTCTCGTCATTGTTTAACCAATTCCTGTCGACAAACATTATTGGAACATTATTATGAACTATGTACTTATTTTGCTTTCTGGTTAAATTGTGTGCAGCTGTCGTCATGTAGTTTATGTACGTGTAGTGGTTAGCCAAAGAAAAAGCACAAAAGTTGACACACAAAATGATAATATATAGGAAGTCAACTTCCTGAATTTCGCAAATTTTCTACCCCAACCGGGGTCTTTGTCAAGCTGGCACTTTTCAGTAGAGCTACCAAAAGTGTATTCAAAAGTGCATTCAGAATTTCATCTGATACATTTCTCGTATTTCGTAAGCGATGTTTCTTGGTTACTGGTCGACCATGGAGGGCTAGGTCCAGGAAAAACTGTACAGTGGGACCATGGGACAAACTGGTAGTGCGTAATAAAAACACCCGGTAACATGTAAATGTGCGCTATAAAGATATAATTTGGGGTAGGTTATTCAGAATTGGCTCCTTTTGATCGGAATATAGTAGTCTAAAGCATACTAGGCCCGTTTTATTTTAGCCTGATATTTACCGTTCCCAGCAGGGGTGTAAGGATACTGGTTTCAGGGCAGTGAAATGGCGGCGATTTCGTATGATATTTACATTGTCTGAGAAAATTCCAAATAAAAATAATTAGAATCATTGGAATTTAATGAAACTCAAATATGATATTGACAACAAATGCCAATCGAGCCTGTGAAAATTTGAATCAACTTCTATATGTAGTTTTTGAATTATTTGGCAAAATGTATGTACAGTCGATGTACAGGATGTGTACAGAAAATTTAATTGTGGACCTAGCCCTGGAGTGTTTCAGTGACCTCAGACAGATGGCGGTGGGTGACACGTGACATGTCAGACCAGCGGACCGCTTCTGACCGGAGTAAGAAGAATTTTGAATTTCCCTCATTTCCCCAAAACCGCAGATCTGACGCACTCCAAGCAGCCAATGTCAAAAAATGCCGTCCGAGAAGTCCTTGACTATAGACTTTTCCAACAAAGATGGCGTCTAACTGACGTCAGAAGCTTAATATCGAGCGGGCGATATAGGCACAAAAGTTTACATGTAGGTAAAATAATTGTCTGAGAGGATGCGTTTGGTAGTGTTATATCATGCTTGGACAATGAATGGTCACGACCTCATGTGGGAGAACTTGTAGGTTGGAAAGGTGTATTATATATTAGGTGACGTGCTGAATTTGTAGAAATAGAAAGGACACGCCCATTTTCAGGTCCTCGGCAAAGTTCGTTGTTGTTCATTGATTAAGAATTATACAGAAGCCTTTTGCGCGCGCNTTCACTTAAAAATTGCTGCAGTCATGATACAGAGCGTGGATGACTTGTCTGTTAATGTGTCTGCGAGGAATCGGGTGACGAATGCTGAACGAGGGGGTCACGACCCCCCTAATCCTGCCTGAATTCACTGCACATCAACGCTCTACCCATCTAAAGCGTCCTCTCCCACAAACAAAGCGACACCATATGATTATTAATAAGTCCACAGATTTTAAACCCAGAAAGCAAACATCATTCATCGCGTTGAAAGCAAGTCTGTGAAAAATGGCGGATTATTCAGTCGGTTCATTATCTGCACGAGGCCCGCTTGTCCACCTTTGGGGATTAGGCCGACAGTTCAATGACTGAATCCTCAGTTTCAATGAGCACAAATTACAAATGATACGACTTAATGTAATCTTGGCCCATCATTTTTGTTTGCACACAGTTATTGATGCCCATATATGAAAACGAATGCCAAGTGATTTCGTTTATCGTTTGATATTTTATGCAAACATTTCGTTTCATCCGTATGCATCCTGGGACATGTTGTTAAATAATGATGGGGACGAGGTTAGGCCAAGTTGGAGAGCTCGTTCAATAACACTTAACAGCATCATGCGTTCACAACATACATGTAAGTATCGGTGGAAAATAATTTCGACCAAATTGCATGATAAAACATGTACGTGTATTTTCTAGCTGTACCTTCACAGACCGAGTTAGGATTTAGCCTACTCTAAACTCCCACTTACTCTCCCATTCCTGAACTCGGAAAAAATAACCAAAAATCCTAAGTTGAAGATATCGCACGCTGTCATTCTTTGCCAGGCTTGGGAGTGGGACAAGTACGTGGACAGGACATTACTGTTTCTGACCATACCCCCACCCCATTATCTTCAACTTAGGACTTAGTCATTTTTTTCCGAGTTCAGGAATGGGACAGGTACATGTAAGTGGGAGTTTAGACTGCTAATATACTTTACTTTCGTCTGTCTAAGGTCCCTTCATTAAACACCAATTCATTATGTATGCACTGGCCAAGGTAAAGGCCTTTCAATATGACTAGCTGGCACCATGGCCATTGGTCATTTTTGTTGAATAGAATAGACTTATCCTTTGTATAATTATTCCAGGAGGCTAGACCTCTACTGGCATGAATATGTGGAAGGGACCTTAGACAGACGAAAGTAAAGTATATTGTTAGAAACGCGGTGAACACCCGCACCGGGTCGATATAAAGGAAGGTTGGACCAGGCCTGAATAGGTAGCGACGTAACATTTAAAATATTTGGCGAAGAATGACAATATGGATGGAAACACGACTTATAGCAACAACGACTTGCAAAGTTCACGTCAACAGCGACTTGCAAAGTTCACGTCAACAGCGACTTGCAAAGTTCACGTCAACGGAGCGTAAAACGTTAGTTTTGGCCATATCTAGCGAAAATATCGTTCCCCAAATTGGAGACTCGAATTTAAAACCATCAACCCATATATCACACATTTTCTCCCGTTCATTCAGTAACAAAGAATTAATTTCGCTTCTATTTGCCACATTGTGAATTTTTTCAATACCCGACTAATTAATAGATTGTCTACCATCTCATCGACTATCAGAATAAATCCTGTGTACACATACCGCCAAATGCGGGATTCAAAACCGATCGTTTAAAATTCATATAATATAATTCATCCTTTGAGCTATTGTGAGATTAAAACGGAAGATTTAACTTTGCACAGGGTACAATGCTCCCAGGTGGGTTACTGTTTGCACTTGCCATCAATGAATGCCCGAAATACCGCTGAAGCTGAAGCGTTCACAAATTGGTCTCAATCACCTACTAAATCATGAAGTTATTGTAATGGAAATTTTGATATCATTAAGAAGATATCATAACTTTGTAAATATGGAGGTAAACATTAGCTGATGGGGGTATTGATGCGTGGAGGGTTGGAGGCATTGGTATGGAGATTAGAAATTGTCTCTCTGACGGCCAATCTGTATTGTGTCACTGAAAGCATCTGTGACACAGACCGTGGTGTTGCAGACTCAGAACTAACCCATCCGGGGAGAACATATCGGGTGTGACCGCGGAGACGGTCCCCCTGGAATCAAAGTCCGCGTGATTTAAAGTGCCACGATATCATTTTCTACTTTTTGTCGATAGCCGGCGCCACCGGCGGTGATTGCATCATTCTCCAATACCGTAGTCTTGCTTTCGTCCCAGTGTTGGAGAATGTATGATTACAACACAATGCATACGTGGATATCTTAGGAACGAGAGTAACTCTACATGGGGCGAGGTTGATAAGCGGTAATTTAGCAACATTGTCAATAGAGGTCTCCCTTAACGCGGTCCGCAGACAGCAAGAACAAGAGGGAAGAGGGCCACAAGGGCTCCTTGTGGGCCTCCAGTGGGCCTCTTGTTCTTGCTGTTGGGGTAGCGCAGGGAAGGAATACTGAAGGGCTGTAAAACATTCAATATTCAATTTGAACCAAGACTTCCATCCCCATGACTTTATCCTCTGGTGCACCTGTACATTTCGGTATAATTGGCCTTGGTATTCATTCTTTGATCGCAAATTGGCTGCCACCTCAGTAACTCCAGCCTCGACCGCCAGGGGTCACGCTGATTTTTGAGCCATACTTTGTCAGTATTAGGAATTTATCATTAAATCAATAATACAAGTTCGTGGATAAATTTGTCAGTCCTTATTCAAAATTTGTTGGTCCTGATGTGATGTGCCATTAAACACATGCCAAGTTTTTGAGTTTTTTTTGTGGCGGTGTTTATTCATGACCTCATGTTGACGTAAATCACGTGACCAAGGCCAAGCAAAGCCATCCACACGAGTTGAGCATTGTTTCGAACGAACTCATGAAGCGGAGATCGCTGTTTCGAAAGATGTTGCTAAAAAAAATTACGGAAAAACTTGTGTGCAAATTCTGACGAATTCCTAAGTGTGACTGAATCATGTTACCGTAGATGGTTGAACAGAGTTCTCTGGTTGGTAATGCTCCGCGGATACTCACGTGCCCACGATGACCAAATACAGATAAACGACCGGGTTCTCATAAAACACGGACCGCACGAAAAATTGAAAAGTCTTCGGTTGTCAGATGGGGCGCCGTGGCCAAGGAGATCTCGACATGGGTTTGGAACCCCCGGCGCCAGGCCAGATTTAAATGTCACACAATCGGGAAAGATGCCCGATTACGCTGACTCTGGTTCCGATGGGCAATATGATTGCTCTTGATGGTTATTAATTTCAGAATCATGAGATGACTTTTGCGACATGAACTGACACAACTTGTTCAATCTTTGGTATTTGATGTTTCGAGGTCAGGGCTGCGTCGACATTAGAAATGGACCGGGCCCGGGGGACCGGGGACTGTTTTCCGACCGATCTATAACTACATGGCTGAGAAAGAAACGCACGTCAAGTTGTTGGGAAGTACATTGTATGTATTGCCAAAAAATCACCGTATAGTGCCAAGGGAGTGTATTTTCCGTCAGGGCTGAAGCCATAGCATTATTATCCCTCACTGGTAAGTACGGAAGAGGCCATCTCAAGCTACTCATGTTCCTCACTTGGATGGGGTCTTTTACTTGTCCTTGCAAAGGCACAAGTACATCCATTTAACAAAAATAGTGATTTTCATGGTCGGTTGCCATGTAAACGGGATTTTGACCAATTTCCGGGGATGGGATTTTTTGGACCTTTAGCATATTGTAGAGCACATGAAACTCTACCAGAAAATGGCAAAAAAACTTTTGTTGCAATTTGTTTAGGGTTGGGCCATTTTTTTTCGTAGATTAACTGGACTAAACGTATACTAGTCTCAGGCGACGGACGTGAAGAGTCAGGGATGACTTATCCCATATGGTCGGCTGGTTTCGAACTCGCGACGTCGGTGCTGTTGGTTGTTAGCGGAGGCGACAACCACGAGGCTGTCACGGCTCCTCCGGGGGCTCCTCCAGAGAGTTACAAGGGCCTCGTCCGCTCCAGTATCCCTCCTCAGGATGATAAACCACTACGATTTGTAACAACATCAAGCTACAGACGCCGTGGCCCTGACAAAGGAGAGACCCAGCCATACCCATTGTCCCCGATCAGCCCCGCCTTAATCGCTCCTTTGGTACACAGTTATCCGCCTGTCGAACCTCCTTAAGATTTTTTCCGATATCATCTTCTTGTGCGAAAAATGGCCTTTTTCATATTAAGAGGCAATTATGTTCGTCGAATGAATTCCCAGCCGCGATTAGCCCCAAGACACGAGATGATCTCAAGAAAGCCCGGTGGCGGTTATACAGGGATTTGTTCGTGTCCTGGACGAAATGAAGTTTTTTATATGTATATATTCAAGATAGCCATCTGATATTTGTCGTCTNCGTCCCCTACGTGGACTCAGCCCAGGGAGCTCTAGGCAAACATTTGTCATCACAACCAGAGATGTTGCTGGAGGGGGCAGGGGCCAAGTGTCCCCCCCCCGGGGGGTCCGGAAAAACGTGCTTTTCATGCACATTTTGACCGAAAATTAGCAAAATATGATCTTAGACACGACCTACATGTATATGTTACGCATTCTGTCGGTTAGCGTCAGTAGGATAGCTAATTCCTCTGAGGTTGTGAGTCAGAGTAGGGGATGAGTCCGAATACCAGGGTGTGATCTTCCCAAGTTGTAGCCGTGTTTATCAGTGTCACCACTAAGAAAGGATTAATTAACCAACTACATGTATTCCATGTAGAAATTTCAAAGAGTCACAACAGTGAAAGAAAAGAGAAAAGAAAAGAGAAAAAAAAGTAAGAAAAAAGAAAAAAAACTAAAAAGGACTACCGGGATTCGAACCCGCGACCTTTGTGTTACAGTCCACTCCATGTTTCCACTGCGCCAGTCAGCTGACTGCAGACTAGGCGTGTGAATAATCACTTCGTTGTTTAATACGCCCCGTGCATAAATTATCGTAATGCATCCTCATTATGAACCTCGCGTTTTCATTGGTTAGAATCTGCTGTATAAGCAGTGCGAGAACTGCTATTTTCACAGCAACTTGCTGTGCGAATAGTCACGGCGATATTAATTTATGTTTTTTTCCTGTTATAGATTCACAACTACACTGTACATGTACATGTACATGTATGGCAAGTGCACCCAAGCACGGCGAATGATTTGACTCTGGAACATGCAAGGTTTGCCTTATGGTCGTTTTGCTCGTCTCATTTGTAAAGACTGGGCGCATGTGGGGTGGGTAAAAATCGCTATCGGAAAGTTTTAAAAAACATTTATTTCTTGAGATAGGCCAGGGCGTTCGCCTAAATTATATGGACGGGAAACGAAAATTCCTTTCTCGAGCCTAAAAGCGAGGCCCAAGCTTCAGTGTGATCCAGGGAAGAAAACGAGCACCGAAGGAAAATTAAGAAGAATATTGAAGAATATTACAGCTTAGCCAATAATCGGGGTGAATAATAGTCGCAAAATTGAGCGTGTGATTTTCTCCACCGATACCCTGCCTACGGTCTTTTTCTAACCCCAAAACGAGGCTGGATGATCTGGCGGCTATAGGAAGAATTTGTTTGTAATAAGCGAATGTAAATTCTGAGATGAAATGCTGATATGTAAGTAAAATGGTTAGAAGATGTCATTTTGGTTGATTTGGGTGTAAGACCCTCACGCGAATAGATTCAAATATGAATAGAATGAAAGATTAGGGACAAGGAAGGATCATTTTTGGCCCCCAAGGTTAAAGATGATAAGATGTTCACTCTCACCCTGACGACACAATGAGAGTTTGGGTGACGAATTTGAAAATGTTGAAGACGTCTTTGATGCTGAAGATATATTATCAGTCACGTCAGCTGTGACGGACCTTGAAGTTCGGACTCGAAACGTGATGTAATACAACATACTAGCCTATGTCAAGTTTTGGTCCAAATGGCAGGCTGCCTGCCACCGGGTATCTGAATAGGCAGTTAAAATCTGGCCAGTCTGGACACTTGTACATGTACTGAGGGGTGGATATGTACATGTGCTATACACTTATATTGTTTTTTTTTCTTTATTAACAAGATTACTGAGTGGGTGCCGCGCAAAAATTGCATTATGGCTACCCACTCGCTACGTGATGACGATTTAGGCGGAACAATATAACACAAAGTATGTAGTGAGTGATGAATATGATACAGGTACTGTACATTACTGTTATGAAGTGAAAAGCTTGTGGAAGGTGAGAAGGTGAGAAAAAGTGACCATGTCCTGAAGTGAAATGGTAGTGCTGGAACAATGCCATCTGACGATAATGTTGACAACACGTTCAAAAGTAAACAAGGAAATTGTCTGGCCGAGATGAACGGCGATTGCCTCCACTAGGGATAAAGAAGGAATTTACAATTGCTATAAACAAAAGGGAAGCAGTCGTCAGCCAACTCAGGCGGACAAATTAAGAAAACCTCTTGGTTTCGGAGATATATTGACAAGTGGCATCGAAAACAAAATAATTCTAGGTCAGCATTACAATTACAATTTTAATTGTAATTTTAATTTTAATTTAAAAATTCTGGTCGCTAATTCGCTGGTACATGCAACCTTTAGCCTGTACCAGACATCAACTAGTGTGCTCCGCCAGTCTCCATGAACGCCTGTCTGGAGATCAAGTAACGGCCAGGGGGAGGGGGTTGGAAACGAGCTGTCGGTACTATATCGGAACTTCTGATACAACATCCGCCATGTCCGTACCGACTGGCGAAATCGACCCATATTCTAAGTGGCAGTCGCCCTGATGATAGGGCACCAATAATATTTATGAATGAAATGACATACCATTACCCTCAACAGCAGCTGGTAAGAATTGAAACGGTGGTTACCTCAACCCGCCCTTCTTTCACCCACCTGCATGCGGACCTGACCCAACCAAGTGGAAATGACTTATCTCTCTGTAACCGTCCTCTACATCCGCGGCATTCACCGCATGAAAAATAACTGTCATCGGTGATAAACAGCTCCATCTCAGGCTAAGTTGGCTCCCTTTGCACGTGCATGAACACACTAAATGTGCAAGATAACTTGCATTTCAACATAGGATGCCAAAAGAGTACTGCACTGCACGCGTACATCTACACATAAATGCACAGCGTTGTCCGGTCAGGTTTGTTGAGATGGCATTTTTGATAGAGCCGTATCTTCTTCTGCTCACCTCACTCAGACACCGCCCGGGGCAAACCTTTCTATCTTCTCTTAAAGAACCAATCTGTCGTCCATAATTACCCTTTATTACCATGCTGGACATTAAAACACCCCAGGTGACTTTTAATTAAAACATACAATAAGTTGTAAGATATTCAAATTGTCGGATATTGTATGGTTGAGAAAAACATACGCACGCTTGGTTGGCGACAGGGAGAAACACACGACTCGGATTGCCACCACCAAGGGGTCATCCGCGTTGTTGATATCTTTTTGAATATAAGTGGAGGTTCTGGGCGAGAGAAAATGAAATATTGTGGACAAGAACAGCGGGGAGACGGATCTTATAATGTACAATATCAATTATCATCAACAACAGTTGGGCCGGAGGACTTCGGCTGCCTGAGATTTTCATTGGCAACAAGTTGTAGGCGAGGCAGCCAAGGAATTCATCCCCATCTTTCTTGAAACGTTACTCGCATCAAAAGACTCTGACTTTCACGTTTCTCCTTTAGACCTTTCCAACAAAGATGGCGGTTTGACAGTTCTCACCATATGACGTCAGAAGCTTAATGCCATTCAGTAGCCGCTTGCACGCTGGCATGTGCTGGTCAAGTGGGCCATGGGCAAAAAAAGGTTTAGGTAAAATAAGTGTCTAAGAGGATGCGTTTGGTATGTTACCTATAGCTACGGTTACACCTGTTGAAAATACCCGTGTTTTTCCAGACCCGTGTCAAACCCGTGTGTACGAAAAGCCCGGCGAGAGGTCACACTACTACATTGTAGTTAAGTAGCACGGCGACAGGTGCGCTGCATGCACTGACTCTTCGGTCATTTCTGTACTGGTCACACATTGTTGGAGGCGCGAAAACGACGTCACTTAATGGCTGCGCCATCTGTAGCCGTGCTAAGAACTAACGAAAACACGGGGATTTTGAAAAGCACGGCGAGCTTGCCGTGTTTCAAAAACCCGTGTTTTTCAGACACGAGTTCCTTGAAGCCCGGCAATTCATAGGTGTGACCGCAAAAAACCCGGGGATTTTATGTAGTGTAACCACGGCTTATGTCATGCTTGGACAATGAATGGCCACGACGTCATATGGAGGCCACCATCTTTTTTGGAAATGTCTATCGGCCTACGTTCAGAGTAGAACAGGCAGAGAGCAGAAATAAAACAACAGAGAACCCAGCTAATGGTCATGGCATACCTCAACGTATATCAACAGTCTGTGGGGACAACATGATCAGGTGAGTTCGACCCACTAGGTGCGAATTTTGGCAGACGAGAGGAACACACAGTAATACAAGTATTAGAATATCTGCTGAAACAGGGGTCATGCTGGATTGAAGTTGCAGAAATTTAGCTCTGAACAAAATCAAGGACAACTGCACATATTGGTGTCGAACGTGCTTTTTTTGGTGTAACTTGCATCTGGCACATACATGTATGGTAGTTCACCGAAGACTGCGACTGTGGCCAAAATCCGACTCTTTTGAACTCTGGGTGGCATCTCATTAAATCTCATCACGTAACGTCACGGCGTGACTGTATCATTCAACGGCGCGTGGGATATCAGAGCACTCGGATGGTGGCAGGACATTGTTGTGAACGCCTACAGAAAAAGCACCCGGTGTCGTTATTCAGATTTGTTCAAGATTGATCTTAGACAAACAGAAAACCATGACTTATCAAACTTGGTTTGTTTGACTTGCTTTATAGTACGAAGACGCTATAACACATCAATCAACGGACCATTGTCTTCTGTCATTATCAAAAAGGATGATTCTGTTTAAACCTTATCTGCCGAGTACCCGATGAAATGTTACATCTTTAAAAATAATAAAAAGGTTACATCTGTGGCATATCTTCGGGCAATTGTTCGGTTGGTATCTTTTCAGACGGACTGCAATCCGTCATGATTGATTACCGAAATTCGACGAATGTGGGCGTCCACGGAAAGCGGCCGTGAACATGTTGTTGATGTCCTAAAAGTGGAATTTTTGTGGCTGAAGCGTTTCTGTGGTGATTACGTACATGTAGGCCTACGTGTATGTCGAATGACGGAATGCTTAATACGCCTATGTTTCGACCCCGTGATAATAAATTAGACTGTAAATCCGGGGGAGTTAGCGTGAAAAATAAAACTACTAGACGATACGCGATCTAGAGTGACTGTTATCAACGATTTTTTGATAGAAATAGCCTGAAAATCTGCGAATTGATTAGTCAAATGCTGGCTTTGGGGGTAAAAGCCCCTCAGTCTGTATATTGAATTTTACGGAATTTTCAGTGTTAGGAGAATGCAGGTACAGGTCATCGCCTCGTGAAGGTCCCCGAAATGCTTCCCTGATAAGTACTTCAAAGAATCAAAACCTGTTTTCAGCACACTTTGAAAAAAAATACAGGCAGAGTTGTAATGTATTCAGATAAAGCGTACATGTAGTATATTTTACACTACACTAACGTCGGAGGACATATTATAAGTAAAGAGTATTAGTGTTCAGATGTGATTTGATACTTTATAGTGTTTTTCGGTCACTGCCACTTTTGTTTGGAAGGAAAAAGGCATTCTCCACGCATCGCCGCTAGGTGACACCACTCGTCCGCGGGCGCCACCTATCGAGCAATCTAAAACGCCACCAACATCGAGGGTGGGCCAGGTTGGAAAAAGGAGTACATTGTATATACCAAATCGGTATTACAGCAAGTGAAAGGGGCAATGTTTTCAAGTGCCTTCTCTTCGTTTTCCATAGATACAATAGTTGCTATGTGGAGCGTTTCAAGAACCACCGCTGACCAGGCAAGAGTAACTCTTGTGTCCTCCAGAGCCTTCAGACAGCTGAAAGTCCCCCTCGCCGGAAAAGTCTGCTGAAAATGCTCCCCTCCTTGCAGCTGCTCAAGGAGGTTCCTTTGGCCGGACGGATTCTGAATGGATGGGCATTTTCTGCACATTATGAATAGCTCGCGGCCATTTTGACACCTTGGCCGGTCACTTTAAACCGTTCCTCACGCCTCATTTCAACGCCAAATTATCACATTTCTGGCTGTTATAACCGCGTTTTGTGCGGGTGTGAAAATTATAGGTGTGGACCACGAAGCATCTTGCTCTTCCGCGCGTCACCCATTCTTGTGCAGTCGGGTATATCAAAAGTCGGGATCTCATTGCTAGGGGGGACTGTTGTAGTCTAATAAAATCCCATCAAATAACAATGGCCGCCGATTCTACATGCTAAAGGATAGTCTCTATTTACTATATGCCGTCAAAATCACTTAATATTCGCCTGATTTACGCACGGCCAATTTGACGCTTGGCCGCCCACCAATCCCAGCTGCCCAACAGTAGATTCCGTTCAAAAGACCCCATCATACTCTTAAACAACTCATTTTTTCCTAACATTCTTTCAAAAATGACTCTTCTGGTAAATTTCCTCTGAATGAGATATTTTCTAAGTCGACTTCGTGATAAATACGGAGTTATAGGCGGGCTTATTCAAAAGGTTTATTATCCGGCGTGCTTGCCCAATGACAATGAATAATCACCCTGCATCCGCTCTTGAGAACAACTCTATAGTATCGTCTGCCCAGTCTTTCACTTCGTTCCGGACAAATCCAGATTTATAGGCACCCGGTCATTACAAACACCAACCAATCGAGTCTTATTGTTCTCATCTGATCCAAGTCAAGTTCAAGACTATCAGAATAAGAGACTTGATCTCCGCGGTCTTAGGGGCAAGAACCCAAGAGTTTAGCCCTGGAAATTTATGACCCTTAATTGTAATTTAAGGGCCCAGGTCGCGGGGATTTAAAGTCACAATGGTTCACCCTAGTGGACATTTGGTTAATGGCTTCAGTAACAATTACTGTTCACAAATCGGCATCGCTTTAAAAGGTTTAATTCCGAATTTGAGACAAATTGTGGAGTTGAGATGACCAATGATGAAAAATCACCCGGATGTGGTTTTATTATGCTAATTACTGACGCCTAGCGGAAGATTTCTGTGATGTGAAAGTCTTTGCATAGTTTTCTGAACAAGAAGCTTTTTGGGGGGGGGGGGGGAAAGGGTGAAACCCTGTAGCCTGGATATCTTTTCTGGTAAGGGTCATACACTATCCAATTGTAAATGGTAGTATTTAGGGTTGGTATACATTATGTCAATCAGAGGCAAGAACCGTGGCTGCTTGTTGAATGACAGTAAGAATGGCTTTTTGGAAGACATGTACACTCTGTAAAAAATCGTCCTGTATCTTGGGTGAAACATGGGTACATCAAACTCACGGCGAGAAAGACGGACCTACTGTCAAAAATATTGCATGGCAATGGGTTCTTATTTGGGTCCTGCAGACCCATGGCGTTTATCACAATGAGTACGGCCATGGGTACTACCCAGATGCAAAAATGAACACCTGGGAAATGGGTTAAAAACATGGACAATTTACCTATGTCCAGGTTATATGATTATGTCTTAAGTCCTGTCTTGTAATTCGTGCTCAATGTTTTAATATCTATGTGTTTTTATTTTCCTTTTTAATCACTCACTCTTTGCACACTAGGAACCTCGGTACACTCCTAAGACAGATCCGAGGTTTCCTCTTCTCCAGCTTTTTTTCTCTTTCCTATCTGCACTTACTAGTTTATTGTACTTCTCCCAATGAAATTTGTATTTCAAGGATTCAATAAACTTTTGTAATTTGTAATTTGTAATTTGTCCATGGTACAATGGAACAACTTGTTTTTACAGTGTATTTCTACACCATTTATGTGTATGATATTCGTGTATGTTGGTCATTAAAATGTCATAATTTCCCTATCTACATGTATCTACTGAGTTATTCTTTTCATACCTTTCTTTGGGCATACAAGACAAGTTTTCTTGATCGTACCTTGACAAGCAACTAAAAGGCCTGTCACACTGAAGTAGTTCTCAAAACGTCCTGCCCCGTCCTAAAAAATCGTAAAACGGTCTAGAACGTGTAACCCTTGGCCAAATAATGCCTCGATGTTCTGGAGCACCCTTCCCGTCCATGAAGTTCGTAAAAGACTGTAAAAAGTTGCCACTACGTCCGCTCCGTTCGCACACAGTTTGGGCCCGTTCGGCAAATTTTTCAAGTACGTACTGAGAACTAGCTCAGTGTGATCGGGCATTACGGTAACTACACAGGTACAGAGATTCCCAAGCCGAATGTCAGGCAACCAGCCATGGACAATGAGGGACCCAGGTTGTTCCTGGTTCCTTGCACAAAAATTCGCCGAACGCTGACACCAATCTCATGTGGGATTATGGTGCAGTTACATCGAGCCCATGTTTGTGACAATTTATGCCACGATTTTCATTCACCCGCAAATAAACTTATGGTTTATGGGTGAGTCATTAATATGCTATATGCCAGGAACCATTCTGAGTGTCAGGCGTAGCAACCGAAGACTAAAACCCCAGAGTCCCCTGTCTCGCTGCCAAAATACAATCACCAATAAAACTGTGATTAATGGCCGTTTTGATTTTTTAAATGAAATTTATTACAAAGAATTAGTAATGATTAAGTGCCTCTTTTGAAAAGATGTGGTACGTCATGCGTATCTAAACCAATGAATGCCGTGTTTTCATTCAGTGCGGCATGACGTCCCGCGTCCATTTCGGATCCGACCGCAATGCTTAGATCTCCTCTCGTCAATTAGTTTACTATTGTTTTACTCAGCTGGCTTCTGCCCTGCATGACTGCTGAATGAAACTCATTTTATAAAAAGACGCATGGTTCGGGCCCAAATCTTGAATAATACGAGTCAAGGCTGGTTCGAATCAATCACGGTAATTTACAGAGGACAATCAGACAACTTCTTGGTCGGAAGTTTTTCATGAAAAACGATTGAAATATCAGGAAATGGTAATGGGTGGCTACATGATCCCCTTACTATAAACGGTCACTCTAACGTAAAAGGCAGCTATATTAGCCAAAGCTTTGCAATGGATCTGTCTTAATTGATAAATTATGGGTATATTAACATTGTAGGTGCGTGATTGACCATATTCTTCAAGTTTGAAAACAACGACATCCTGGCCTCATTAACGTCTATATAAGCACGTGCGTCTAAATCAAAGTTAATAATCCGTGCAGTCAAATGGGGGAAAACGGGCCGGTTTTATCGTGCGGAGTTATTACTCTGATGTTATTTGTTAATAATGGAGGATATTTACATTTTTATGAACACGTCGGATAGCCATACCAACCTAATGCTTTTTGACCGATGGTGCATTTATGAGTGGGAATATGAACTAACAATAACTGTTAATTTACTCTAATGAATATCATTAAGTCCCTAATGACTGGTTAGCACGATAGTGTTGTTTTCTGTTTGGTCTGGCGGGTTCGTTACGTGCCCACCAGCTCTCAGAAAATCACCACAACAACAACAACGTCGACGTAGTGAAAAGAGATTTGGGTGTGTTCCAAAAAGTGTTCCGTCCGACAGCAAAAAAATTCACCATTCTTTTGTCTACTGGTGAAAGGCTGTTTCTTGAAACTCTAGAATATTCATGTCAGATATAGGTATTATGGAACTCTAAATTATGACACTGCAAACTGATTGATCTATAAAGCCCTTTAAAATCTGCCAATAGAAAGAAGTTTTGGTGTCGGACGGAACGATAGATTTTGCCTCCAAATAAGTGAACACTGTACATCAAATGGAGAAACTAATAGTTAAAGGTCTATATTATTGATTACTATATTATTTTTGGAAAATCAATGGAGGCACAAATCTTTGTGATCATTTCAAAGTTGAATTTTGCCCCATTTTCTTGGGTGACCGATTTTGAAACACACCCATTTTAACAAAAAGTTTGAATTTTGCACGGTGGACTTCGAGGTGAGCCTTAGTTGATAGCCTAGTGGATATCACAGGTCAGCTTAACAAGTGGCAGGTCCTGGGTTCGAATCCCGGGCCATATGGGATTTAATCATCCCTGGCTCTTCACATCCGTCGCATGGGACAGTAAGCCGTAGTGCCTTGTACCTTGTGCCTTTGCAAGGACAAGTAAAAGACCCCATCCAAGTGAGGAACAAGAGTAGCTTGAGATGGCCTCTTCCATACTCACCAGGGCCAATAATGCTATGGCTTCGGCCCTGACAGAAAAATCTAATAAAATACCGGGACATATGGGATTAATCATCCCCGGCTCTTCAGTCCGTCGCATAGGACAGTAAGCCATGGTGCCTTGTATACGTTGTGCCTTACATGGGCAAGTAAAAGACCTCATCCAAGTGAGGAACATGAGTAGCTTGAGATGGCCTCTTCCGTACTTACCAGGACCAATAATGCTATGGCTTCGGCCCTGACGGAAAAATCTGATACAAATCTCCCCCCGGCCATTGGGACGCAAATCACTATGACTAATCAAGCTATAAGAAAACTATTGGGCTAAAATTTTGATCTTTGAGACATCCAAGAGAAATTCAATTATGTAATCAATTTTATCTTTTTATTGCATTTTTAGAGAAATTGAAACTTTACAGTGAATCAACATGCCTGACAACGCGGTGCCTGGGACTCCATGAGTAATTTTTCCATGAAAAAAAAAATATCCAGGGTGCAAATCCAAGAAAAAATAAAAATTCTTAAAAATAACACAGATAAAAAATTTATCCAGGGTCGTGTGAGCTCAGAATCTAAGTCCTCGGATCAAAACGCTGACTACTTCTGACAAGGATTTAACATCTTTAAGTTAACTTGTCAATTCTGGATCATTTTTTCAAGTTTTTTCCCGATGTTTTATTCATACAAGTTGGACGATTTTAGAGTCTTTATTATCAGTAGTTTGATATAATTCTAACGTCGTCATCGGCGACATCCAGGCACCATTGTTGCCGCGATCTGATCGGAATATGACACAAGTATCAATGTTATCCAAAAGAAAAAATGTTATAGCCAGCGATTTACAAGACAATTTCAGATGGTTACAAATTATCTTAAAATGCATCTTTTTGTTCCTGGGGACCAACGTAGCAAATTTCGGGTTAATCCGCAGTCTTACGCCTGGAGACACAGACCAAAATAAATTTTTCATAAAAATGAGTTACAGCCTGTACGTTATAAGACATAGCACGGCGTCTCAGTGGCCGCCCTGCCTTTTCAGACGTTAGAGAAGCGATGTCAAGCCTCACGTTTCCTCCAGGCGCCTGTAGGTCGTACGTCATGTCCTATCTGCTGGTTTATCTCGCATCAGCGGAGAACCCAGGCTCAAGATGCCGGCCACCTCAAGCCGAGTGGCGTACCACGATTATTTACCAGCCAAACACGTGATTTATTACCCCATTCCAAAATATTAATTGCAGTTGATATTACTTGGAAACAAATTGGCAATAATTTAAGGAGATAATATCGTTGGTCCGCATGATTAAGCTTTTATCAATCTGTTTGTAATGAGAGGTTTAGCGCTAAAGCATTGATGTTGATCCCGTATCATAATGATGGCTCGTTACGTTATAGCGAATAAAGAGATGGAGACGACCGTGATAGATCACGCATGAAGACCGGCCCACATCATCAGCCTCGTGTCCAGGGTGAAGTCCGGGCAGCAGGCCAGTGTAGATGTACAGCTGAAGACCAGCCAGATCATCATCAACCTCGTGTCCAGGTGACAGTCCGGGCAGCCGGCCAGTGTAGGCCTACAACTGAAGACAGTATTACTCTTACGTTGCTACATGTTACCTGCTGTTCAGGTTGCTCGTCCTTATTCCCGATTTACAGCTGACCAAAGTTACAGTTACAAGAAATTTGCCAAACTCGCTAGCCCAGCGGTACGGCGTTCCGTGTTTTCGATTTGCTCCACTTGTACCACTGGCTTCATACGCCCTCATCACTCTGCTCATTGTGAATAAAAAACAGATCTACAGCTGGACCCTAATAAAATCATAATCGTACCGTCAAGTTTAGAAATGTACCAAAACACCAAACCCACCATGATTTTCAAACATTTGTTCATTATTTTATGCTGCACTTTTTTGCGGCGAATTACACGTATGGCTGTGCTTCGGTTCGGTGGTTCCGGCAGAAATAAGTTGCGCTTCCACTACAAAAAAAGCCGCTCTTGTTCTGCTTCCATTACAGAATTGCCGGGTTTAATAAGTCCGGTTCTATTAAGTGCGGATCTATTTAGTTTGGATATATAGGTCATGCACAGTCGCAAGCGACCGTGGAGCCACCTGTAGCCGAGCATAATACTACAAATAGATCCGGTGTTATTGCCATTCCACTACAAAATTTATCCGCATCTAGATTCGGAGTATGATCGGCTATGCTATCCGAACTAAATAGATCCGCACTTAATAGAACCGGACTTTTTAAACCCGGCAATTCTGTAATGGAAGCAGAATAAGAGCGGACAAATACCGGCTTTTTTGTAGTGGAAGCGCAACTCGAACTAAATAGATCCGCACTTAATAGAACCGGACTTACTAAACACGGCTATTCTGTAATGGAAGCACAATAAGAGCGGACGAATACCGGCTTTTTCTGTAGTGGAAGCGCAACTATAGTTTTCATTTTAGAAGCAACCAAATCGATGGACCAATCAGGTTCGTCGAATTTGATCACATGATTTTGTGAGGGTAAACATAACCACGTGCTACCTGGAGGCAGCCACTTCAAATGACGTCATTCCTACGCGAAAAGAAGTACGGGCTACTAACGTTTGAAGGCAGTGTCACCGAGTGACCTCTGCGTAGGAATTTGGAAATTTTCCATACATCTGGGAAGAATGGTGGAACAAGCTCTGTGCGCAGAAGCGACTGCGGCCAAGAGCTACCTCAAACATACCCTTCGGCAGTACCGTACCGACGGCAATCGAATCGCCGGCCACAGAATGTTGTATTTTGTTAAACTCTTGCTCTCTCTCAAATTTTGGCGTTTGCAAATATTGGCTGACCTCCCAGAACTATGGGCGTGACTTGTGCTAAAGCTCACGAAGATTGCACACTAGATTCTAATCCCTTATCAGATAGCCTGATGCAAGTTCCCCGACCTTCAAAACTAAAAGACCTTAGCAGACAAAAGACAAACGTGGACTATGATGATACCACAGCGACCCGAAAGGCGCTGTTCGTTGTCACTCGAGGAATCTGAGTTGTGATCCTTGGGAAAACGGAAAAGTTATGCACTTGCAAATTGCAGGGATTATTTGTTGTGCTGTACAGAATAATCCCTGCAATTTGCAGCTTCATAGCTTTCTCCATTTTCTCAAGGATCACAACTCAGATTCCTCAATTGACGAAAATGAACAGCCCCTTTGGGAAGTGAACAGGATCATCCGGGAAATGGCACCATCTGCACAGAATGTGAATCTAATCTCGGACACAATGGCGGGTCATGAAATTCTCATCATTTGCTCAAACATAAACAGATAGACCTTTAGAATAATATCACATGATAAACATCTCGCACAATTATGCCCTTCGACACACAAATGATGTACATGTACTAATAATCGCCAGTGACGATTAACTTTTCAACAAAGCCGTAAATGTGACCAGACGACTTAGTCGGCCATTTTCTCAAGCGGAAGATTCTCAGACGACGATTAATACTTCGTCAATCTGCATGCGATTTGCATAAATTTCATTTGATGCTTGACCTTCGACCCGTGAACACTTTACCCATCATCCCCTGCCAATCTGAGAGCAGGGATGCCCTCGGGGGTACTTAAAGATAATGTATCACGGATATTTTCGCGGGCCACGAAAATCATTGTTTATTTACATTTTGTTTGTTTGTGTCCTGTTTTTCTTTGTCTTATGAGTAATTTGTTGGTCGCATGCTCCTCAAGAAATTCTTTTGATACCGAAAGTATTCTATTTGGTGTGTTGGCATGTCCCAAAAGTCCAAAATAACATAATGTAAACACCCATGTTTACAAACATAGAATGTAAACAATGAAGTCGTGATACATTATCTTTAATATTTCGATGGGAAAATCCAAGATTATAAACTCAAATATGGTGTTTTGCACCCAACAAAAATCGACTGAAATTTCATCTCAGGCACGCTAGCTAGCCTATAAGTCCACACTCAGAGTAGAGGTTTTTAAACACGCTAAAACCTTGTCTTTGCAAAGACCAGGAAGTCACGTGACCCACAACTACGTTCTCCATCATAAGCGTATACGTGATTTATCGAAAATAAAAAAAAAACGTTGAGCCGCATAAAACAATTTTCTGTCAAATAAGGCCATTCCAGAAAAAGTGCATAAAAAAGTAAGCCACCGGAACGGGATACATTGCCCCGTGTGAGGATCGAACTCACGACCTTCAGATTGAGATGAGACTGACGCGCTGCCTACTGCGCTAACGAGGCGGCTGGTTAATGGCGCGGTTCATGTTCTTCTTACTGAGATAAGGCTGAAGGGGGAAGTTTGACAAGGAAAAAATAAAGCCGCCAGGGACGGTATTTCTGCCCCGTGTGAGGATCGAACTCACGACCTTCAGATTATGAGACTGACGCGCTACCTACTGCGCTAACGAGGCGGCTGGTGAAAAGGTGCTATATTTTGGAGAAAGACACCGCGGCAGGGCCACAGCGACGAGCGTTTTGGCGAGCCAGGGCATGGATAAGTGAATCCAGCTCATTTCAACGGCGCCATCAGCATCATAAGGGATAGTAATAATGACACGGTCCATATTATCACCAAATAATGATGATGATAGGATTTCGTTGGAGTGGACACTGTATCCTCGTCCCTATCGACCACTGATGATATTTCATAAAAGGCAATTAAACATAATATAGGACATTGATGGGTGAAGAGATAGTACCGGGTATTGAGCTGTGACTAACAAGGTAGATGTTGCATTACTGTAAACACGGGTGGAAGCCGTCATGGCTATAACTTTTATGGAACGGGGACCCCAGCTAACTGCCTCAATAGGTGTCACTAGTGGTTAAAACTATTGAAATGAAACTGACATCCCAGTCCTGATCAATTTCGGCTTTCGGTGTGCTGCCCTCTATCATAGCTAGGATCCCCATACCGTCCCATCATTTTTCAACGAGCGGAAGCCGACGTTGTACTGTTCAATGGAGTGGATGTTGGCCTACACGTGATAATATTGGGATATTTTATTTCAGAAAATCATTTTGAAGAGGCAAACGGCGAGCTTGAGATACAGAATCTTTTCTTTCCAAACAGAAACGGGAAAATGATGGTAAAATATCAAATGCTTTCGCCAAACGATACCACGATGTTCTGGGTTGCTCATTTTGTACCCATTCAAGATGTTAATGAGATCATTATCGACCAACCCTGATTCGTACAAACGCCACAACGACTTATCACAAAGGGTATAATCAGATTTTGAGATTAAGCACCTCTCCACAAGGCTTCAATTACCACAAGTGTTAAATCTCTTTCACCTCGCTGATTCTCTTTGCTATAGGCGACATAATAGAGGCTCATGGGAACTCGAGTGCGAAATATTGCGGTCTTAATTTCCTTTGAATTTTATTCCTCGCCAGCTTGAAATCAAACTCTCCGCTAATGAGGAGTTTTTATAAGAAAAATAACCCCTTTTATTACGTCACGTGACCATCGTCTGGATGCCGCTTATGTCAAATCGAAATAAAAACAAGCCAATGAAGCAAAAACGTTTCAATATTTATTTGTAATTGAATTGGGCTAATCACCAAGCGTAATAAACATATCAAACACGGAACTCATGGCAATGTAAAACCTCCACTGATGCATATTAATTATTTCATCTATAATCCCAAATTACCGTCTGCCCCTCCGACTGAAAAATGATGCACAANGGGGGGGGGGCGGACGGTTTGGAAGGAAAAAATAAAGCCGCCAGGGACGGTGTACCTGCCCCGTGTGAGGATCGAACTCACGACCTTCAGATTATGAGACTGACGCGCTACCTACTGCGCTAACGAGGCGGCTGGTGGTAAGCGCGGTTCATATGTCTCTCGTACTGAGCTTAGCCTGTAGGCCTATAAATACATAATACCCATATTGTGGTGGTGATGTCATAGATAATGGCCAGGGGCCTGTTTCATAAACGCTAAAGGCACCTCATTAACTAATAATACTTGAATATGCTCGTTCTGGACTTGTGTCAATATCCAGTTTATTCCTTAGAGCATAAGCAAGTTTTTTTAGTTAATGAAGTGCCTTTAGCGTTTATGAAACAGGCCCCAGGTCTTATGCCATAGGCTACACCACATGCGGCGGAGGAAACCATGAACGCCATAAAATTATCATATTTTTCAGGGCACAATTCAGGACGACCCATTTTCAGCAACGCCTAACACCAATCAATAAGGAGGTTTAGAAATCAAACGATAAACGTAAACGTTAACGGCAACGTTATTTTTGTACCGAAAATGCAATATAAAATCTAGTTGATAGGGAGGTTTCGAAATCAAACGATTAACGTAAACTTTACGACAACGTTATTTTTCGTACACATTAACCAGATTTTATATTGCATTTTCGGTTCAAAAATAACGTTGTCATTAACGTTTACGTTTATCGTTTGATTTCGAAACCTCCCTAATGTGTAGTATGAAACGTTGTCGTAAAGTTTACGTTTATCGTTTGACTTCTAAACCTCCCTAGTGGTTCTTTAACATCCTGAATACAAGTTCCCATTTTTTAGTGTTCTTCAACATACAAGCTCCCATTTCCCAGTGCTTCTCCTCATTTTATGGGGAACGCTGGGAATTTCTCGATGTTTCCCTGTAAAGAGATGGTCTCTCTAACTGTCTATTGTAGGGAAACACCGAGATGGCAACACTGGAAAACGTCACACCGACCAGTGACACATCACATACAGCCCGTGTGGTCAACACATCACTTCCACCCCGGAGAACCGTCTACTGTCCATGATTGGCCCGTTAAATAGCATAAGATGCGAGGCCTCCATCAGCAAGACGTTGAATTAATTCATTTCATTAGGGGGATCCCAAGACCGGTGGGCTATTAATCTCCGAGGCTGATCATTCGGATTCAACGGTTTATTCCAATTGATGGCAATTATGATCGGCGGAAAGCAGCAATCTTCGGACTTAACTTCTCCTACAGATGGTCTCGCAGGGGAGTTGCTTTTTCTTTGTCAGAGAAGCCATTCTAGTATCGTGCTATCTTTGACAGACCGGGCTAAAAGAAACCAACATTAGGCGATTTTCCAGCACATTTATTATTCTACGTTATAAAAAGACCTCGGTAAAAGAGATCAGGGTGTAAAATTTTACAATTAAGTCAAAATGAGCGATCATTCGGCATTATGTTGGCTTTTGTGACGTCATAAAATGAGCCAATCAGATTGTGCGATGCGTTTTCTTCTGCATCATTTCTCCTGTTACTTCACTTCATAGGCTAATAATAGGTTATACAATTTGCGATGCTCGTTAGGAAATTTGTTCCGGGTTTTAGGCAGATTGAGCCCAGTTTTCGAACGCCACAGAGCGAAATTAAAACCTGAAATTAATCGAATCGTTTATTAGGAAGCTGTAATTTTGTCCCTTGTTAAAGTTTGCTCACCGGAACATAAGAAAGGTCACGTGAAAATGCCAAGTTTGAAAATAACTTCACAGTTTTTACGACCTCATTATACGCTGTTAGATGGAGCAGATTGCATCATAAAATTTACTGACGCTAAAGTTGACGGAGAATAGACAGGTTATTAAACAGCTTAACCGTGATGTCTGTTTTTATGGCACATTTTTGCCGACCATTGGGAGTTTTTATAGCAAAATCTTCTTTCATACTGTTCGAGTCGATGTCATACACTTCAGCCGAGGATTACACAGTTGCAATTTTCGCAAGCGTCAGGTTGCGATTTTGTGATACTTGACATGAAAGATTGCCTGAACCGTAATTGTCGAGGTACATGTACGTCAAATTTGGACATCACTAGAAATTAAGTCTTTGCCAGACTCATCGTTATTCGTTTCCGCAGGCGGGGCGAACGATATTTCGACAGTCGATTCCAGATATATTCCAGGCAGTGTAATTGTCCTTGGGGGAAAAAGCAATAGCCTACGTGGAGAGTAGGCCTTGATATGGGCCTAGTAGTTACATGTATGGCCTTGCTATTTCTGAGATATTAGTGAGGTTTCGCAAATCTCATGAAAAACGAAGTACGAAATACGAAATTAAACTTCGTTTCCAGGACCTAAAGTATTTCAGGAGATGTTGGTACCACAGATGTCCCTACCGAGAGAGTTATGGGGCCGTATTCTAGAAGCTTCCTTAACTCTAAGGTCTACCTTTAGCTATTGTTTTCAGGGCAGAATACAAAAGCTTAAAGTGGACCTTATAGTTAAGGAGGCTTCTAGAATACGGGCCAATGTGCACCTTGAACTTATAAATTTCCACTTCGTACGAAGCATTATTCTACGAAGTGCATGTGGAAATGAAAGATAAATTTCAAAGTTTAATATACACCGTAACTCTATCGGTCTAACGTCATACGCTGAAAGACGCTCTTGCAGCAGGCGATATTTGTGATACCAACCATCTCCTGAAATACATTACGTCATGGAAATGAAGTCCAATTTCGTATTTTGTACTTTATGTTTCGTCCGTTTTGCGAAATTACAATGTACTAACACAAAAGCAGTAGGTATTCACGAAAGCAGTATGCTCAATCGTCGTTCAAAGGCGTAAAAAAATTCTGAAGAGGGAAGAGTTTGAGAAAGAAAAAAAAAGCCGCCAGGGACGGTATTTCCTGCCCCGTGTGAGGATCGAACTCACGACCTTCAGATTATGAGACTGACGCGCTACCTACTGCGCTAACGAGGCGGCTGGTTAATGGCGCGGTTCATGTTCTTCTTACTCAGCTTAGTCTGAAGGGGGAGCGTTTGACAAGGAAAAAAGAAAGCCGCCAGGGACGGTACTTCTGCCCCGTGTGAGGATCGAACTCACGACCTTCAGATTATGAGACTGACGCGCTGCCTACTGCGCTAACGAGGCGGCTGGTTAATGGCGCGGTTCATGCTCTTCTTAGTCAGCTTAGTCTGAAGGGGGAGCGTTTGACAAGGAAAAAAGAAAGCCGCCAGGGACGGTATTCCCTGCCCCGTGTGAGGATCGAACTCACGACCTTCAGATTATGAGACTGACGCGCTACCTACTGCGCTAACGAGGCGGCTGATTAATGGCGCGGTTCATGTTCTTTTTACTGAGCTAAGCCTGAAGGCATATAAATACACTACATGAATTTATAGGCATATTGTGGTGGTCATGTCATTGATAATGGTCAGGCCTTATATAGTAGGCCTACAAACGCTGTAGTACAGCACGTGTGGCGGGGAAAACTGCAGAACGCCATTCGGTGCAGTGTGGGGAGCACAGATTTTTTGTCAGCGCTGGGTTCGTTTGAACATGGATCTCCACTGTCTCGCGCATTAAGACACTCGGGGCCGTATTCAATAAGGGTGTTTAGCTAAATCAGCGTACATATTCTGCATTACACAGGTTATAGGCCTAGAAACTATTGTTCTACGTTCTGTAAGCTGCCTGATCCCTGGCATTTTACCCACACAATGATTACACGCGTCTAACATTCCAGCGTCTTAGTGTGCGAGGACAATAGAACGTGTTGGAAAAATTCTAGACAAGCCTTCCTGATCGTTCAACATTTCCTTCATGCTCTTTGACTTAGACGCAGGATAGTTAGACGCGTGTGATTATCCTGCGGGTAAACGCCTCTGGTGAACCACCGTACAGACATCAGACAATAGTTTTCTAGGCCTTTAACCTGTGTAATGCAGAATTTGTACGCTGATTAGGCCAAAACACCCTTAAACGTGCGATGATCACCCTTATTGAATACGGGCCT
>NMRB01004030.1:21227-34514 GCA_002633025.1 Notospermus geniculatus | reverse complement strand
TTTGACAAGGTTAAAACATCCTACCTACTCCTATTTATAAAATGTGGGTCAAAGTCCATTTTTCAAGATGGCTTCCTGGCGGCCATATTTGAAGTCCGATCGGGTTGAAATTTGGTGCACTTGTGCAGGGTGCCTAGATATATCTTCACACCAAATCACAACACTCTATGTCAAATAGCCATGAAATGTGCCACCAAACAGTGAATTTTGAACTTTGACCTCTGTGACCTTGAAAAGTAGGTCAAATCAAAAACCCGGGATTTATGTGATGTAGTCTCATCAGAGGAACCCACCATAAAAGTTTCTTGGTTCTAGCTAACAGCGTTCAGGAGATACGGCCAAAAGAAGGTTTTCACAAAGCGCCACCTACAGGCCAGAGTGTACAAGCAGTGGCGCTAAGTTTCGGTCCAGAGATAGTTTTTACCATAGGGTACCTGTACATCAAATTTCAAGTTTGTAACCCAAGCGGTTTAGAAACGTGCCACCCCTGTTAACGACGACGACGGACGACGACGACGACGACGATGCCGACGACGGACGACACACCATGAGAGAAGCTCACCTCACAGAGGTGAGCTAAGTGAGCTAAAAACTGCAAACACACGTGCTTTGTTACTAATAATAGTCACGATTGTGTGACATCACTTTCTTCTACTTCGGGTGACCAATCACATGCCGGAATTCAGCGTCAACCCAGAATTCAGCGTCAACCCAGAGCCCAGGAGCGCACAAACCCCTGGGTACGAGGTTGGGTTCTAGGAGATATTTTTAGAGATGACAACTTTTTTTTGAAACACCCTGTAGTGCATGCAGTGCTAACTGGTGGCGGCCTTTAATAGCATAAAGTTCTCCCAAGAAGTCTGGTACATGTATGACGTCAAATACTATGACAAGACACATAAAGAAGTCTAGCATGATGTCTAACCATACGAAGACAACACGCATTAAAAGAAGTCTATAAAACGACAGAACGACTTTGATATTGTATCTGTCCTCCTCTTTTGGTAAAAGGCAGTATATCCATTGGTGAACAGACAATACAGTAACAGCCTCACGTTGTACTACTAAATACACTGCAGTGTAGAGTAAGGCTGATACTCCAATTGCCCATCCTCCCAGGGATCTTAAAGTGCCACTGTATGCATTATGTTTCCTCGTAGATGCAGACGTAACCTTCACCTTTAGGCAACCTCGTTTATGCACGCCTGACAAGACTGTTCAAATATATCTATTTGAATGATCAATAGAGCTGTTTAGAGGACAGGCAAAAATCCACATGCGATCCGATCCAATCCGATTGTGGTTCAAAATTCTTGCGTGTAAACGCTACACAATGCGGTCAAATGTGGATTCAGGACCATTTTAAATCCACATTGGACCACATTAAAATTTGGTCTAAATGCAAATGAGATCCGATGTGGGTTGATCGGATCCAATCTGAATGTGGTTTTTTGGCTACACATAAAAGAACGCGTTGACGCATTGTACCTTACTTGATGAAGGATAATAGTCACGCTATGACAGCGCGTTGACCTTCTCAGGTGATGAAAAAATGATGGTGGCCATTTTTGACAACTAAGGTTTCGGCTTACTTTCAGTCTAGCCTAGGTTTTACCACTGGCTAATAAAGGCCCGTTCACATTAGCACTTTAAAGTGATCTGAGACCGGCCTAAACAGTTAGTGCGCATTAACCGTTCATACTACAAAGTTTTTAATGCGATCTCAGGCCGGTGTAGCGAGTCCGCTTCTTGTAGCGATCTCAGGCCGATTCAGTTCAACAGTTTGGCGCATAGTGTCACCGCGCTGACTGGATCGCTCCAAACAGTTCAGACACATGTCTAGACCGGCCTAGGGTAGATGAATCGGCCTGAGATCGCTACAAGAAGTGGACTCGATAGATCGGCCTGAGATCGCATTAAAAACTTTGTAGTGTGAACGCGCCTCAAGCTAGGCCGGCCTAGCCAATGCGCATTCCCGAATGCGAACTGGGGAATTCGGTCTCAGATCGGTCTAGATGTGAACGCGGCTTAAGTGTGGGTTGGACAGAACACCAGTCTTGTTGGTTCCCGAATCTGCCGCTAGGTTATTGTGGGTTATGGATACAGTGACACTTTAAGTGGAGATACTTCCTTTCATCACAGGAGGGCAGTATGATCATTTGGTTTCACAGAATCTGGAGAATGTTGAGCAAGACGATGGATTAAGTTCATGCAATAGAGTAACTAGGATCCTGAAGGGGGACAGATATGACAAGAATATGATATTCATTTAGGACACTAAGATCTAAAGTTATTGTGTCCGTTTTTTTTCTTCAACAGACTGCCATCCATATTTCCGGGCCTCCAAACACTTGTGTGTGCATTTCACGATCGATGCGTTCAGCATTAAATAAATTCTTTCTTATAGACGAATCTCAAATTGACATTAAACGCCAAAGATCTAAGCACTTGGTAGAGTGGTCCCGGGAACCACTCTACTAGTGCGAACAATCGCGTTTTTGCCGCCCCACTCCCGTGGCGCTCATTAGAGAGTAGCGCTACGGGAGTGGAGCGCCAAAGACGGGAACCAGTCTAGGCACTTTCGCCGAATCAACCAGAACCTCGATCTGAAACTGAATGTGACGCAGACAACCCCATGACAGTGATTTTGAGGACGTTACGTCAGAGTCGACCATCGCTGAATCATGGATTGCGTCACATCACCCGGTTTCAGATCGAGGTTCTGGTTGAGATTTCAGCGGAAGTGCACAACTCATGCTAATTTGAGAATCGTCCATTTTCCATCGCTGCCTGCGTACATGAATCGGAAAATCCAAAATTTGCACTGCAATCTGCACAAGTGTGTGGAAGCTTCTATGGACTTTCCAACAAAGATGGCAGTCTAACAGTTCTCACCTTATGACGTCAGACGCTTAATACCATTCAATGGCCACTAACACGCCAAGCTGGTCAAGGGGCCACGGGCACAAAGTCCAGGTAAAACAATGGTCTGAGAGGGTGCGTTCGGTAGTGTTATATCATGCTTGGACAATAATGGGTCATATCAAAATAGATATCTGATTTTGGTCATTTGAATAAAGACTGCTAAATGTGTTTTGCAGTATAAATGCACTAGGCAATGCTGTACAAATCTGAAGTAAAACCATTTCCTAGTCTTTATTCAAATGACCCAATGAATGGCCGCGACGTCATGTGGGAGAACTGGTAGGCCACCATCTTTATTGGAAAGGTCTGTAGGATGGCTCAAGTTTTTCCTGATATTTTTACCTAAAATAACTCGAACAACACGACAACCACCCATGCATTTTTTTAACTCTCATGACAATGAATCACACGAAGCAAACCTGCAACTAAAGTCGGACGGAAAAATAGCTCTGAGGAATTAAGCGGACGTGACGCCATCTGCATGCGGCTCAACACTGAAGATCAGATGAAATATTCTCACGGGGGGAGTTTGTGTGGGTGGATTTTGGTGATAAGGGTAAAATGAAGCTGTTGATGTTAATAAAGCGGCACACTGTGTTTCAGTAAACTGGTGCCGAATCGGTTAATGTCGTCCTGGGTAATACAGAAAAATACTAGGTTCAATGTCGTCGCACAAAACTATACCCTGGGTATAGTTCGATCTACAAAAGTATTATGTGTAGCGCTGGCAGATTTGTAGGACATACGCCGACTATACTTCAGAAAAATTTATCTGACGGCACACAAAATAAGATGTGATCATCTCTGCTACCACTAAATTGTCAACAGAGCCCTTTGGCAAGAACTCCAGCAGTGTGGCTCGATTTTTCTTAAAGGAGAAGATATTTATGTGAGAAATTTGGCAAACAGAATCCCGCCAATCTGATGATTTGGGTGACACATCCCCAAGCTAGCTCCAAACCTATAGAGCTTGTGCAGATGACGTCATCACGGAGAAATCCACCATTTTGACAGTCAAATTGACGTCAAACGACGTCAGCGGCCCACGTGGTACAGTTTGTCGTCAGCGCAAGTGGAGTGTGTGCGTCTTCAACCATGACGCAATCTACACGTGGCGCACTTTGTCGTTGACGTCAGCATGGCGGACCGCCGGTCAAAAGTGACGTCATAATGAGCCATACTGCACAAGCTCAATAGCTGTAGTACTGTATTTACAGAAATGGTGATGTTAGTTATATGGTTGCAAGAGAGAGGGCGCCACTGCTCAGTGGGTACTGCAGTGTACATAGCAAAACTTCACCAGGTTTTTGCATATCATGTCAAGTTGCACTAAAGCACTGCAGCGAAAGGGTACATTCACACCAATAGGTGGCGTACACTGAAACACATCTCCCGCGTGATGTGAGGTGACATCGTACAACATAGCAGGCCTCTCAATGACTGCTAATGACTGCTGATGACTGTTGAAGACTGCCAATGACTGCTAGGATACATGCCCAACGCCACACTACAGCACCTGCTTGTTCACCAAGAGACGTCCAGAAGTTCAGATGAAGCCTGCAGTCGACATTTTTTAGTAGGGGAGCTGGGCAACTTTTATTTAAAGCTGACGTGAACGAACAAAAAACCCCCATGCGACGAGCAAACACCTAAAACGAAGGCTCATAACATGATAGACCCCACGACGCCAGGAGGGCGCTACCTTATTTGCCTTCAGGCAACAGAGCTGTCAACATCTTCACATTACGCTACTCAAAGAAAAAAATTGTAGTCATTTAGATGGGATTCGAACCGTCGACTTCTGATTTGTAATAAATCCACCACTCGGTCAACGAGCCAGCTGCGAGAAACATGATTTGTGTTTGTCATAGACGTAGGCCTTCGACTTGCGTAATAATACTACGAATAAGAGAAAACATGAGAAGTCTTCCAACAAGTTTGGTGGCCGAATGGGGAAGACGGTGGAACAGAGATAACAGGGCACGGGTTCGATTCCCAGCTGGGTCAAAAAATTTTCTTTCAAAAAAAGTGTTCAGCAGGAGCTCACCTGACACCAGAGGATGTTGACACCTCGAACATGTCGAAAGCTCGAAGACGAATAAGGTGGCGCCCTCCTGGCCTCGTGGGGTCTATCATGTTCTGAGCCTTCGTTTGAGGTGTTTGCAGGCCGTTTGCAATTCTCTTGCTCGTCGCATGGGGCCTTTTTGTTCGTTCACGTCAGCTTTGACATGGAGAGTACAAAGGACTTTATGCTTGGTGGGGTAAAGTTCGCCCACCTCACCACAAAAACCATGGCACCATGTTTTATCTATTGGTAATACATGGGGTATAAATACCACCGTTCAAAAGTTAGCTGTGCATCGTTTCCCATTCTCCTGTAAAAAAGGTCAGTTCTTGGGTCCAATGATAAAGTCAGTTAATTCAAAACACCATCTCCCACACCCACTAGTTGGTACTTTGTGGTCAGGTGGGCTAACTTTACCCCACCAATCATAAACTGCTTTTGTACCCTCCATGTTAAATGAAACGTCGCCCAGCTCCTCCTGGACTATTTACATTTACATGCGTTGCCAAGGTGAAATGACATCAACATGGTGTCAGAGTAGCGCCATCTATTGAAGTAGCTTTTGCAGGCAATATTATATTCGTGTACTAGCCGTGATCGATATTCGGTGTGTAAGAGTTGGGGTGGACTGTCAAACGTGTTAATCATGTTTTACGACCAAAATGCTGAAATTGGTACACAAGTGAACAAGCTTCTACAAAATGCATTTTTTAAGTTTTTCCCAAATTTTGGTATGTCAATGTGTCCCCTTTTGATACATGTCCCCAGTTTGACACACCCAAGTTGATGTCTCCAGTTGACACCAATCCTGGTTTGTCATGTGTCCCCATTTGACACATGTCCCCAGTTTGCCAAATGTCCCCCGTTTGATACAACCCAATTGACATGTATCCCAGTTGACAAATGTCCCCAGTTTGGCACACGTCCCCAGTTGACAAATGTCCCCAGTTTGACACATGTCCCCAGTGTAACTCATGTCCCCATTTGAAAATGTCCCAGTTTGACACGTGTCCCCAGTTGACAAATGTCCCCAGTTTGCACTAATTTCAACATTTCGCTCCAGCTCGTTACAAATCAATGACAGCATGTACACTAAACGAGGACAGCCAAACATACCCTGCGCTGCACGCAGTTTAATACGGTCCACCTCCATGAGGTCTGGTGCCGACAAAGACCCTGAGATAATCCTAGTACTGATTAGGTAACTCCGTGCACCTACAGGCGGCCAAGAAGAAGACGCCAACATTAAGAATAAATTCAGCGGTGATCAACTTTTCCAGCCCTAGGCACTATCTCTTTTATGGCATCATTGCATTGGCTGCGCCTGGTCCGGGTGTTTCCTGAGGCCAGAATTAATTGTTACTGAGGTTTCGCAAATCTGACAAAACACGAAGTACGAAATACGAAATAGGACTTCATTTCCATCAGGGCTCGAAAAGTAGCTGTTTTCATCGCCATTGGCTACAGGATTTTTCCATTTGGCTATGAAGGATTTTGTCAACTTCGCCATTTGGCTACCGGTACAAAAATTCCTTGATTTTCACCATTTTAATTGCCATAAGTGCTTTCTATTTCCATTGGCAGTATCTCAATCATAGATATTTGGCTATGAAAATTTGTAGACATTTAGCCACAACGGCTACCTTTGAACAATTCAGGAGTGCAGGGTCTCTGCCAGAAAATTTCTTGGGGTACTATTTTTTTCAAAATCAACAAAAACCCCATGAAATTAAACAAAATGGCGCTTATCTGTTCCTTTGAGGGTACCAGCATAGTACCCTTAGAACCCTCCGGCGGAAACACTGGAGCAGCACCACAAATATCGCAAGAGTGTCTTTCAGCGTATGAGACCGATACAGCTTCCAGAAATACATTTAGGTTCTGGAAATGAAGTTGAATTTCATATCTCATACTTCATGTTTCGTCATATTTTGCGAAACCCTCCCTATTATCAATCATTTCCTGATGACCATCAGTGCGATCAGAACGCCACCTGTCAGTTGATAAACAAACTAGAATCTCTCATGATCGTCAGCTGTAAAATTTCTGTTTTTACCAGCCGTATAGATAGCGCATTGTCGCTGTGCACCTACATGTATGACATTTTAAATGTGGTGAACTCTTCAAAATTGCCTAGTCACGGAATTCCAGACGAAAAAGCACCTAGGGCTGAAACAGTTGACAAATTACATCAAAAATGTCCTCAAATTTTTTGATACAAATGTACATTCCTGTTAAAGTGCCACTGTATACATTAGGCTTCCTACCTTGTGGCAGCTGATGTAACCTTTGACCTTTAGGCAACCTCATTTATAGTCCGGCACAGCCTTCGCGCGACCCAATGGAATGCAGAAATACAAAATCTGACAACAGCTTGCGGCTACCTAATAACGCCATCTAGCCCCGCGTTACCAACGATGATCGCCTGCACATGACTGGGCACTGTATTACAATCTATTCGCAATTCATACATACGGCCATTCTACAGCGTTTACACACAGAGATAATGCTGCCTGTAATTTTCGTTTTTGCGTGTAAAAGTGGAGCAGAGTATTAATTTGATCACGCTGTCCAATCCATTATTCAAGAGTCGTGTGTTGAATAAGATTTGTGGTCAGCCTGTGGTTTGTGGTAAGCCTACTTCCGCATTCCCTTGGGTCGCGCGAAGGCTGCGCCGGACTTAAGGTTACAGATGCAATCAATGTAGGCTACACCATGCCACAGTGCTAATTCGTCGTGGCGAGGTTGATCATGATCTATATGTATGTATCTGAATGTTTCAATGCATGATCGACAAGACTGTTCAAATCTATCTATTTTAGGGGCCGTCTCAAAATTGTTTTGATGCCAAAAAAGTCGAAGTGACTTCGTCTGGGGGGAGAGGGTTCTCGATTTGGGGAAGCCCACTATTCATCTTTTTTGATAAAAGTGGCATCACTCTCAGGGCTTTCATTATAACTTTTCCCTACCTGGGTCATGACTTCCACAATTTTTTTATGGAAGTCAATTTGGGAAGATGTTGGGGTCTTTAGACTTCCAGCAATTCTTTTTGGGGGTCATGACTTCTTGTTATATTTTACTGGGGTCAAATCTTCCCTATGCTGCTACCGTTACCGAGTGCGAGCCAGGAGTGTGTGGTTGCGATGGGCGACGGGAATCTCCAGTTAGCTGCGCTCGCAAGGGTTCGGCGTGTTGAAGAAAATTTGGCCGGCGCGTGCCGGGGTCCTATGGCGTAAATGGAGACTGAGCATACAGATGGGACTCCCACACTTTCTCTATCAGCCTATCATCGAATTTACCTGCGTGTTTGAGACCTCAGAGTTATTTATATTTGCGTCATTTCTGTAGTTTACAAGCGTAATAGATGCCATACGCAGGCTTAATGAAAGCCCTGACTCTTTTTTAAAGGAAAATGACTTTGTAATATGCTTTCTTGGTTTACTAGTGTCTTCACATGTTTTTCTTTATCATCTTTCCATGCCTACCGTCCCTACATGGATGAAGCCAATGTCAAGTGCCCACTTCATCTTTTCAAGGGGGGAGGGGAAAAGATGAAGCCACTTCGTCTTTTTAGGCACCAATGTAATTTTGAGACAGCCCCTTAACCCGTTAACTGGGTAGGACGTAATCACAAAATCCGGGGGACCCCCGAAAATACCCGACGATCTGAGCTTGCGTAGGACGTTAATAGTACGCCCTGCAAGAAAATGGCGCTTCACATTGTGTAGGTCGTTATATCACGTCCTGAACCTTATGTGTCAAATACTTTTTCTTGGCAATTTTTTTTCTAAGAACATTTTTTTTCCTCAAAAATTAATTACACAGTTAACGGATTAATGATGTAAGTTACCAATTAGGCATTGAGACTGTTGCTACACATAAAACAATGTGAGTTGAAGCATGGTACCTTACTTGATGAAGGGTTAGTTATGTCATGACAGCGCGTTCAACTTCTCAGGAGATGAGAAGAATGGCGACCATTTTTGTCAGGTTAGTTTTCGACATAGTAACAGTCTACCCCAGATCCTGAGTTCGCGTCCCGGGCGTGAGACTTTGGTCAAGTCTCTTTGCCTCACTGGCCTCTCTCCACCCAGGTGTATAAATGGGTACCGGTACCGGTCGGAAATGCTCGATTGTAGCGCTGAATGAGCAGCTTATCTGAGTTCTACTGAAAGGTTTCAGGATAGACTGGGGTTAAAGTGTAAAGTCGGATGAGAACCTCCACCACAGTTGATATCAGACTATAAACCCAAACTTTAACTTTAACTGTACTGTATTGTACTGTACAGTACAGGTCACAATTGACATCCCTACGGCTTCGCGTAAGCTACTCGTAATTAAGTCACGCGTAACTTACGCATAACTCACGGCGTTGGTTTTGCGTAACTCGCCAAAATCGTGTAACTCGCCTCGTAAATCACTGCGTAGCTAGCGAAATTCGCGTTATATAGCTCATGTGTTGTTGCGTAAGTTATGCGTAACTTACGCGACTTTAGGGACCTGTGACCTGTACTGTATGTTTGGGTTGGACAGAACGCCAGTCTATCACATTGGTTCCCAATGCTGCCACCAGGGGAGGGATACTGAGGCATACCTCATGCATACAGTGACACTTTAAAATGGTTAGCTGTACACAATCCGTGATTTGAAAACAGAAGTGAAGCTTCCTGCCACATCACCAAATTAGCACTTCGTTATATTTGCAGGAATTTCTAGAAAACCTGATTTTCAAAGCCAGGCATCTATCGTCTATGCCACTCCGCTAGACTGGTCCCCTGTCGTAGTTCTCGCTTCACTACTACGACAGGCATTTTGAACACCAACTCGGCATGTGATTGGTCAGCCAAACGTCATCAACGTTCCTGCCATGAGTCATATCTATTTTTAGAGACTCCTGCAACGTTGAAAGTCTTTATTGCTCATTTGCATACGTGTGTCAGAAAACAGGCAAACATGGCGGACGCGGCCTGTCGTAGTAGTGGAGGAACGGAGCGATACGACAGGGGACCAGTCTAGCCACTCCGCCCAACCTCATGTCATAACCAGAACTGGGTTCTAGTAAAATAAGGATTGCCAAAAATGAAGTTGCTTACCTGGATTGGCGTCGCTAAGGATCTGACTCTGGGCGAAGAGCGTCGCGAAGGAATGTCGGTGACTGTGCATCTGTCCCGGAAGGTAGAGGAGATCTGAAATGGTAAAGAAAAAAGATGTATTAGGATACAAGTCAGACCGATAGATGTATAAAATAGATGTAATTATTAGACAACTGTCCTGTATGTATGACACAGATCTTGCCAGTATGGGTTGGAACCATAGCCTACCCTACTATGAACGCAAGTTGAAGGGGGGGGGGGGCAGAAATTAGGATACGCTCCAGCGAACACACGGGAAAAGAAAAGGGTTGAGGTGCAGGGACATAGGGTGGCAGCTTGGGGAGGGATTTACTTTTGAGATTTTTGTTAAAATTTACAGTTGTTTTAAAGACTTGTAATGGCAGCGTGATTTTTCATGGACAATTTCAAAGAATTTCCCCAGCGGGAGGGGGTTCTTTCAACTGAAGTTCGTTAAATAGAGCGCCGCCATTTTGCAATCATGTGACCTCCCTAAAACCACCAATCAGCATGGATGTAAACATCTGGATTCAAAATCGACCAATCAGCATCGATATCAGTATTTCGGTATTTTCATAACAAAATTTTTTTAGGTTGGTCTCGGTCTCTGTAATGCTGCGCAGTTCGTGCATGCGTATTACAGAGACTGAGTGCCTCAGTCTACTGAGACTGAGGCTTTGATGAGATGATGATGATGATGATGATGGAGGAGCTAGATCCCAGTGGCAAAGCCAGGTCTATGTGACCTATAACTGCGATTTTGGCATAATATCTTACAGCATAAGCTTCAAACACAGCAAATTACCATTTACTTTCATTAGCTTTGTATTTTTTTAAAGGAGTTCAAGCAAGAGCAATGGCCAGTGGAAAGAAATCGTTTTGGGGAAGGTAAATCTCTAAGGCCTCTATACACTGGCTCACATGAATAAAGACTATCAAATGCTTTACCTTCAGATTTGTACAGCATCGCCTATTAGTGCATTTGTATTGCAAAATTCAAGTAAAAGCATAGTCTTTATTCATATGACCAACTGAATGACAGTAAGTCGAAATTAGTCACTGCTATGGTCAGTTCGACAACACTTGATCTGGCGACATGTTGAAATACTCCACTAAAGTGTCAGAAGATTTTAACATTTATGGAACGTTTCCACAAAAAGTACTTTGGAACGGACAATTTTAGCGACTAATTTCGACTTTTGTCATTCAGTGTATAGAGGCCTTTATGTGACCATATGCAACAGAGTCAGAAGTTGTGTTCATTCAGAAGCACTAGGGTGAGAAAGGAACAAGCCTTATACAGCACTTGGATCATTTGGAGGCACACTGTGTATTCGTAAGCGATAAAATGTGTAGAGGTGTGTATGGTGCTTTTCAGAATGTCCAGTCATATGTGCACTCATTTCACCTTGCAATGGAACCTAACCACAAACCACAAACATTGACAAATGGGCCAGTTACTTGTGCATGATCAGAGTGTAGACCTGGGCCGACCGCACAGAAAGTCTGATAGTGCTACACAGGCAAGTGCTACACAGGCAAAGTGACGTACATACGGCGGACATAGAGCTACTTTTATATCTGCCGTATAGTACAATGGATCCTCTGGACGTCTGGTGTACGTATGGCTTATGCGGCATACGTACGGCATACGCCATATATCTCGCGTACATACGACGACGTACATACAAATTGAATCTAGCTACTTTTATATAAGGTATATATACGCAACCAGGACTGGTGGACGTATGCCGTATATACGCCAAACGTCCGCCAGATGTACATCAATTTCCCTGTGTACCTGCACCTATTGGCAATAGTAATGCCCGCTGTACACGGTCAAATTTTTCATCCAATTTTTTGGAAATTCATATTCGGACCTATTGGGGCTTCAATGTATAAACCAGCGTGCAGGCCTTTATTGAGCATATTCAGAAAATTGGATGAAAAATTTGATCGTGTACAGCAGGCAATACGCATATTCCCATTAACTAGATGTTAACTGGCGATAGGCACCGAAAGCACTATCGGACTTTCTGTGCGGTCGGACTCTGAGCAAGGTCCTTGTAGAAGTCAGTCAACCGTTATTCATGCAGACGTAACTGGCCCATTTGTGGTTTGTGGTTGGGTTCCTTTGCAAGGTAAAATGCGTACACATGACTGGACATTCTGAAAAGCACCGTATGAAAGAAAGTTAGAGAGTGCAGACAAGCCCGTATTCTGGCTGACCCAAAATATTGTCTGTTGGCAGTAACCCTACCGCCCATCAAACAAAACCTATGTGAAATAATATTATTTTATGGGTATTTCATTTTTTTGGGAGTGTTAAAACTGAATTTGACAAATAAATTTTCTGAAAATGAAGAAAATATTCTTTCTCCCTAGGCCTACCTGCCCAGTGTTGTATAGAGGCTACATGTATGCACTGACGTCATCAATGGATGACGCCACGTGTTGGATGGAAAATGGACGGAGCAGGTGGTCAGATGCACTGTGTCAGCATGTCACAACGTTCCATCCAACATGGCGGCACCTCGCTGATGACGTCACGTGCATAGCCTCTATTGTAGTGTATTTTGCCATCAGGGCCGAAGACAAAGTATTTTTATTGGCCTGGTATTGGTGAGAGTGGAAAAGGCCCTCACTCAAGCTGTTCATATTCCTCACTTGGATGTGTTCTTTTACTTGCCTTTGCAAAGGTAAGAGGTACAAGGCACCATGGCTTAACTGTCCTAAGCACGGGACATGAAGAGGCAGGCCCAGGGATGGCTTAAAGGTATGGTTCAAAAGGCTCCAATCGTTTACACATGGCTTAAATATGGCCAGAAAATAATTTCTGTTTGGTTTGTAAGAAAATCCAACCGCTGGGATTTTGTTATTAAGGGTTTAAAAATCGATTTTGCAAAAAACGAAATTATTTTCGCCAGAGCCATGACGTCATAATTGATGACGTCATCTCGACCCCCTGCCACCCGCGTGCTGACACAAAACATGGCGGAATGCGAAGAAAATGTCCGAGATAAACGATGAAGAAAACAACGAAGAATCGAGTGCTTCCAGTGAGTTAAGTCAGTTTACAGCTACTGACATTTTCTTAGTGATTCGGACGATAGCCTGGCCTGTTCAATGGCAAATGTCGACGCAGCAAAAGTGGATTTTGGAGCTGTGATAGTACCGTATATTTCC